>AZYI01000230.1:0-47151 GCA_000587855.1 Mucor irregularis B50
GTAAGATTACGTACAACAGTCCTTCCGCCATATACCTTTGGACCCTTGCTCTGTTGTCTTGTTTGACGATGTAGAAAACCATCTGTAAACGTATACATCTTCTGCATCAGATACACGAGACGATAACTTCACCTCCGCACTCTCTGCCAACAGAGACTTCAAATTCTTAATATCTCTGTATCCTTCTAAACATTCTTGAATCGCACGACTATTCTTCTCATGGTTTCCTCGATTTCTTTCAATGTCTCGTGTGATTCATTCATGCTTTTCTATAAGAAAAATTGGACGTTAATAATAAAATTCTTTTTAACTGCTTTTTACTCCAAAAAACCAACCTTCAAATCGCACATCGTATTCGCTGAATCCATCAACTTTTGCTTTAAATCGACATGATTATTTGGCACAATAGAGCTTCCCAAAGGATCAAATATATATAACTCCTTACCAACTAAACCAAAAGACCATAATCGGATTCTCTCGTCGGCAGCGCGAACAAAGAATACTCGTAACTTCTTGAAAATATTGGCATCGGCATAATCGTAGCAATAGGCAACTTTGTGTAACGTAGCTAGCAAACCGTACACCGCCTTCGTATAGTCGGTCGTTTCCCTCGTAACGTCTTTTTAGCCAAACGGGCCTGATAACCTACTCCAGATCAAATTGTTCATCCGCATTGTAATACGAGCACCCAAAAAGGCCTCTGCGAATGATTTTATAATTTATGGCTTGAAGTCGAGCATCTCCAGTGCTTTAAGATGCGACCATTTTGATAGCGTCGAAAAGTTTCCATATCACACCGTAGTTGTATGTGGATTCCTGTCCAGTTATTTAACTGGATGTATAGGCAATCACGTAGCGTGGCTTTTTTGCTACCAAGGCAGTAAATGACGTGAAAGCTTCATTTAACTTTATCTCTTCACCTCCCCTAAAGACATCTGAGCGACGCTATCATATAAAAATAGAAATATGTAAGAAACACTTGATAATTCTCATTCATACAAGCGATGCTGAATTAACTCACAAAATAGTCATATCAAAAGGTGAGAATAGGATCGGTGGTGACTATCAAGCAATTCCTCAATAGCAAGGTATGGCATTTGTCAAAACTTTTATCCTTCGAAAATGTTAGCCGTTGCACAGGGATCTTCCTTTTTTACGAACTTACTAAAGCGTGAAACCATGAAGGATCGAGTAATTCTCGAGGGAACCCTTATCCAGACAGAGTTTTTTCACCTTCCACGCCAAATTTTTTCTTTTTGTGTGATATCCACTTTCCCCTTACCCTGCGTCTAATACCCAGAGTCTTCAATTGGCAAAGAATGCAGGAAGAGAGAGTCTTTATACGACCGTGGAGATGGCATAGACTGGGGAAAGTCTTGAATGGTGCACTCCTCTAAATTTATCGAGAATGCACTGCAAATCCTATTTGTGAATGTTCATGAAAAAGGAGATACAAAAGAAAAGCAGGAGGAAAACTCATTTGAGGTTCTTTATAGAAATATAAGCTAATTTATCATGAAAGAACCCAGAAAATGATTTATTGACAGAACAACAATCAAGTTGGATACTTGCCATTATTTTAATATTTCATTATTCGAAGTACAATCTGTGTGGATACATAGTAAAGAACTTCTGTGTGGATAAAGACTGTTATTTATCACTTGCTAATTTGTTTTCTCTGAGTGAGTAGGAAGTACAGGAAATGTATGTATTTTCAAGAGAAGCATATAGTTGATATAATATGTACAGATGCTCATAAAAAAATACTTTATAGAATTCAGTGATAGATCAGTAATTGCATCATATTTTTTTCTTCTTTATTTTTCACACATGTTTATGAACGCAAATAATACAAACAAACGAATTAAAAGTCATAGTCTTCCTCCTGCAAGCAATCATCCTCCATGTAGAAGCTAGGCATAATACGAGTGGCTCCTTCAAGGTAATAGTCACCGTTACTTAATCTACACAAGGTAGCTCGAGTCACCATACCAATTACCAAGTTTTCAACAATCTTTTTCTCCAAATACACAGGATATTTATCTTGATTGTCTTCTTTGTTTTTAAAGGTCACCTTGATGGTATCTTCAGGGCCAGTTGTTTCAGGATAAGGATCGATTTCACTCACTTCAACAAACACCCACTCCTTTGTATCCACCAAATGAACATTTTCGAGATTTTTAATACGTGTTCTAACAATCTTTTTTGCGTCATCACTTGTATTTCCAATTGTCTCAACGACAAAAGATAAGAACTGTTTTTGAATTTTCATTGTAGCTTCCGTCATCCAAGAAGTATCCATCTCTGATTGAAGAGCACCAAATACCGTAGAACAAGCCTTATTGAAATTTCCAGGCATGAAACCACTGACTCTTTTACATTTGGGTAATTGAATTTTTGCTTCAGCGACAATAGCGCGAGCACCAGCAATATCTTGTGCGTATTCTGGTGCAACGTTTCTTATTTCAAGGTAGCGTAAGAATGCATCAATGAGTATGGGTGCGTCAATAAAATCTTGCAAAGAGATAAATCTACTTTCACGAATAAACGTATTACTGAAATAAACCTGAGCGACTTCGGTGAAATTGACCTCTACGCCTTCTTCCAATTCATCCGGTACATCGTCAATAGCTGATTTGGCTGCTTCAAAGTCAATAGCTGCTTCAGGATCATCGGGAGTGTCTGCACTTGTAGCACGACCCAAAAACGCATTTGGACCCGTTTTGATTCCGCCAAACTTTAGATAGTTATCAAAGATAGCCTTCTTTTCCTCGGAAAACTTGTGATTTCTACGATATTTGTAAATGGCATATTCGATACGTTGAGATAAAGGACGTTCACTAAGATATAAAATGTTAGTAGATTGCATTGAATACGCTATTAAAAGAATTCAATTATTTACGGGTCAAAAGGATTTTCGATCACATCTTCAGCGTGCTTTTCAACATAGTCGTCCAAGAGTTCAGTACCTGCTTCAGGCAAGTTGGCAGTCTTTGACTTCTTCTTTTTCTTCTTCTTTTTCTTTTCCTTGTCTTCGTCTGTTTTCTTCTTTTGCATTAAACTAATGGGTGTGGCTAATTCTGCAGGCATGGGTACAATTTCTTCTTCTGGTTGTTCCAAGACTGAAGAATCATTGACAAACAACTCATCTTCATCTTCTGCAATATTGGCTCGATTCAGGAAATCTTCACTATAAAAACAAGTTTGTCAGTTGTGAAGAGCGAGTTTTTGTCTATAAGTTGAACTTACACTAATTTCTCTCTGTCTTCTTGAGTGCTGTTCTCCATGTTATTTTCTTGTATTTGAAGGAAGGGAAGAAAAGAAAGGGGAATTAGAAAGAAAGAAGAACAAAGAAATATTTAAACAATCAAAGTGCGTTTGAAAAAATGTCAAAAATTATATTTTCGGATTGTGTCAATTTATCGAAAAAGTACGCGTAACTTTTATATTTAAACTATTATCTCTCGTATTCCATTGACATTTAATATGATATTAAATACGTACAGACTTCTTTAACTCTCTGAACGACCTTGTAATTTATAAAACGTGTTGCTTTCTTGCCTGTAAATCTACTTTTTCACTGCAAAGAAACACTCGAAAGCGGAGTGAAAGTTCGTGTTGTGTGTGTTGTAATTATGTCGGGGAAACTGTATAAGCGCGAACTTTTGTGTGGATAACATCACCTTTTGTTTCCTTCCTCAAAATATTCACTTGCCTTTTATCACTAATACAACAACAACATGAGTTTTGAATTGGATGCTTTAAGTTATACGTTGTTAACTTCTATTGTGGGTGCAGCTGCTTTATTGTCAGCTCGTAACTCCAAAGCCCCTGATATTCACCCTTTACTCTTGAACACTCAGTCTGATGTTTCACGTCTTCGTCATCCAGAAGAAAGTGCTGTTTATCGCTCGAGAATGTATCCCATGGGCACTCCTCTCTGCTCAACCTTCGATCGCTCTATTCGCACATTGGCTGATTTCTACAAATCGAGTGCTTTGGAAAAGACTCCTTCAGCTGAATTCTTAAGCAGCAACAACTCTAAATACGTAAGCTTTTATGTGCCTATTTTAGGCAGAAGAGATACTAATACATACATTCTTTTTTTTTTCAATTATGTATCTTACAGTTGACTTATGGTATTGATTTGCCTGGAGAATATCAATGATGTTTATTTTGTGCTGACTTGTATATATATAGATGCCATCCGTAATAGATTAAATCCTGTCTATCAAGGTCTTCGCGCCACTGCTGGTTTAACTCCTCAAGTAGAAAACGAAGATGCCTTTGTCGGTATTTATGCTGCAAACTCGGCCGAGACCATCCTCACCGAAATTGGTAATGTCTTTTTATTGAATTCATTGGAGTGCATTTTATTGATTTGTCGTGATAATGGTAGCTTGTCATAGTAATGCTCTTGTTACTATCCCTATCTCTTCTTCTGCGTCGACTTCCCACGTATCTCATATCATTCAAAAGACCAAGCTTCGAGTACTTGTTACAGACGCCGATCTTGTCAGCCGTATACTAACACTTGCCAAAGGCACTTCTTTGAAATACCTCGTTTTGATTGGTGGTGATGTTACTTCAGAGAATAAAAAGCACGCTCAAGATGCTGGCATTGAACTGCTTTCATTGGAAGAAATTGAAAGTAGAGGAAAGAAGGAAAGCTTTGAGCCAGTGACAGTCGGTAAGATATTTGTTTACTTTCAGCAGGCAGACGGAGAGAGAATATTAAATCAACCTAGCCTCTAGTGATATCGCCAGTATTTATTTCACCTCATCAGTAGAAAAGGTTTTGCATCGATGGAGAGTACTGTGAAAGGACCTTTTGATTGACCTTTTTTTTTTTATAATAGGAATCAAAGAATGGTACTGTCTTGACCCACAAAAACCTTTTGTCCAATATCTGTAAGTTTGGATCTATGTTGTATTTTACAAACGGAGCGTTAACTTTTCAATGCAATTCAAAAAAGCGTCTTATCTCCTCGTCATTCCTACCTCGTTTTGATTGGTGGTGATGTTACTTCAGAGAATAAAAAGCACGCTCAAGATGCTGGCATTGAACTGCTTTCATTGGAAGAAATTGAAAGTAGAGGAAAGAAGGAAAGCTTTGAGCCAGTGACAGTCGGTAAGATATTTGTTTACTTTCAGCAGGCAGACGGAGAGAGAATATTAAATCAACCTAGCCTCTAGTGATATCGCCAGTATTTATTTCACCTCATCAGTAGAAAAGGTTTTGCATCGATGGAGAGTACTGTGAAAGGACCTTTTGATTGACCGTTTTTTTTTTTATAATAGGAATCAAAGAATGGTACTGTCTTGACCCACAAAAACCTTTTGTCCAATATCTGTAAGTTTGGATCTATGTTGTATTTTACAAACGGAGCGTTAACTTTTCAATGCAATTCAAAAAAGCGTCTTATCTCCTCGTCATTCCACCTCAGCAAAAAGTATCATCCAAGGACCGATTGATGTTGAATTTACCCATTGGTAAGTTGTGTGTATGATGAACACCTATAATTCCCCCCGCTTATTCATATATATTTATTCTGGAAATAGACAATGTATTCGGTCATGTATTAGTTGCTGTCATTACCTTATCAGGTGGATCGATTGCTTTTACCGAACAAGTCAATGATATTGAAAACGTGGATATCAGCGCATCTCTTGCCGCCATTGCTAAAGCCAAGCCCACTATTTTTGCTAGCGGTTCTTCATTCTTGAACAACGTCAAGCAATTAGTAAGCTCAAGATACGGTCAATCATTTTTGTTCAAGCGTGGATATGATGTGAAGAAGGAATATCTCAAGGAAAGTCGATTGGTCAATGATTGTAAATACGACATGTTGGTATTTAGAGATATACGTCAAACTTTGTTTGGTGGAAACTTGAGATTGATCTGTATTGATAATGGTAAGCTAGTAGTGATGACAGGAAAAAGAGAGAGAATATGTGTACTCAAAATTATTTTTCAAGATGATCATGATGATCCTGAATTAGCTACCTTTTTCAGAATTGTATTCAGCACCCAAGTCTTGCAAACATTCAATTTGACCGAAACATCAGCATCCCTTACCGCTTCCATGTTTTACGATTACAACGCTAATCCCAATGCTAAGGGTGCTCCTTTGCCTTGTAACGAAATCAAGTTGATTGATGTTGTTGAACGCTCACTTGGAGCAGATGATAAACCCAATCCCCGTGGTGAAATCTGGGTCCGTGGTAATAACGTGTTTAAGGGATACTACAATGATGCATCTGCCACTGCTGATGTACTCGATGCAGATGGTTGGTTTATGACAGGCTACTTGGGAGAGATCTTCCCTAATGGTACCTTGGTCGTGATTGGAAGAAAATAAGTAAAATAAAATAGCCTTGTGATTTATTTTTCAAGTTGTTGAGTTTCGTTTATCATAAGAGCAAGTGTATGAAAGAATTACAGCATATATTATTGAATATAAAATGCTTCAATGTTTGTACAAACAAATAAACAATTTGAGGGGGAATTACGTAATTTTAGGCAGTGATATATATAAAAGGAGCGATCCGAATAAAATGCAAGATATTCACCGACGTGTAGGTATTACCACTTTAACAAGGCACTCACCAAACTTCTCTTTTTTTCTCTTTTTATAAAATGAAATTATTTTTAGTTTTTTTGATTGCTGGTGTCGCTTCTGGTGCTGTTATTGTCAAGCGTGACCCGCCTCACCTCCCTCACAACAGAATATCAGCGAACCCTGATTTGTTTTTCTCTCCTGATAATCAAAAGATATCCACTCATAAGATTAATATAAGCGACAATTTCATTCTAAGTGGCAACGAAGAAGATCCATTTATCAAACTGACCCCATAATAGAGATCGTTTACATACACTCCACTCATTCGTAGACAAGCTGGTTCTTTTATCAAACATCTTTATTTCATGAATAAAAAATACAAAATACTCGTTATACATCTAGTTTCTCTTACAACCTGTGCGGGTGACTAAATCAGCGGGGCAAGTGACAGTCTTGAAGGTCATGGAGGGGTTATCGGCGTTCTTGAACCAGTTGAATCTCCACTTACAGCCAGCTTGCAATTGAGAGGGAAGGGAGTTACAATCAGACAGAGAGCTGACACCACCGTATCTAGCACCCCAACCACTTTCGGGGGCACCCCATTGAGAAGAACAGCCATTGAAGATACCAACACCACCACCAGGGATCTGTAAATCAAAGCGGTTTTGACCCAAGTCCCCACCGGTGTTGGTGACTTGAACCACCATCTTTTTACCAGAGACAGGACCTGAAGTGAAAGTAAGTTCATAACAACCACAACACCATCCAGCTTCATTTGAACCTGCAATGCTGGCAGCAGCAAAACCGTAAGCAAGGTTGTCATTGACAGCCCAAGGTTGATTGTTATTACACATGTAACCACCTATGATAAAGTTAGCATAAAGAGAGCCAGAAAAAAAGTCTTGTGATATTCAACTTACCACCTCCGTTACATCCACTTTGGGTATTGGCATCTAATAAACTGATACCGTTTTTAGCACAGACATCAACGGGTGCTGAGACAGAGGCTTTGCCGGGCCAACTGCAAGATGATTTACAACAATCCCAGTAACGAGTTGTAGAACCTGATCCAGAACTACCTCCTGGGATAACAGAATAATCGCCATTGGAGGGAGTGCTCGTGGTGGTAGGCTTAGTGGTAGTAGTAGTAGTAGTGGTAACAGGAGCCTTTGTAGTGGTAGTTGTTGCCTTCTTGGTAGTAGTGGTCTTTTTAGTAGTAGTTTTAGACTTTTTAGTAGTGGTCTTTTTATGTGTGGTAGTCTTTTTTACCGTAGTGGTTGTCTTGGGATTGTTGTTGTTGTTGTTATTGTTGGCTACACAGAATAATATAAAAAGTAATTAGCTATGTGCATCTGTGTATATGTGGTTCCCTGTAATTCACTTACAGCCGGGAAGACATTGAGAGTAGTACTTGTTATTGGCTTGAGCGACACAAGTGGATCCAGACTCACAACAGGTAGGACCAGTCCAGTTGACACCTTATTATTACAATAGAAAGTTAGTATATGTGTAATAAAAGGGAATTGTAGTGTCTAACTTACCACCACATTGTCCGTAAACTGAGCTGCAAGAGGCGGCTTCAGCAGCAATGGAACCGAAAGAAATGGCAGCAGCAATAGAGGCAGTAATTCCAAGAGAGAACTTCATTTTGTTGATGATGGTTTAAAAGAAAGGAATAGGGATTTTTTTTTCTAATGAATGGGAAGGTGCTGTTGTTGTTGTTGATTTCATGTCTAAAATTTCATTGCTCTTTTATACTTTTTTTGCACCTTCAAAAAAACGAATGATGATGTGTGTGTGTGTACACAGAAGAAAGAGTATAAATTGAATCAATAAATTTGAATTTATTAAAATTTGATCATGAATCCTCGGTTCGACAGGCTTTAGTTACACCAACAACGAGTGATGAATGAATACGTCTTGTTATAGTGTAACAAGTACACATATTTTGGTAAGGGTTGCTGTTGACGGGAGACAATTAATTCATGATGGATTCACATTGACATATATTGCTGCTGTGTATCCATCCTCTCTGCATGCAATAAGCCATTCAATTTCTATATATTTATGATAAAAACGTTCATATTTCCTCGGCATTGTTGCCTCCATTCTAGACTTTTGCGCTCTCAGATCTTATACCACCTATAACAACCACGCACCCTCTTTCTTTCTTCACACTACCTGCACCCATTGCACTATGCACCTTTCAAACATAGTTTTAACTCAACCATTGGTCACTGAGATATTCCATTTTGTTCTGATCCATTGCTATCCGATACTTGCTCATTCCAAACATATTTTCCAGTACACAAACATGATTTCAGATACTACAGCGGGTTTTATTTATGTATGTATAATAATTTTATTACAGGGTGTATTCGTATATACGTTCACGTACACACTATATATTGCTGCTGTGTATCCATCCTCTCTGCATGCAATAAGCCATTCAATTTCTATATATTTATGATAAAAACGTTCATATTTCCTCGGCATTGTTGCCTCCATTCTAGACTTTTGCGCTCTCAGATCTTATACCACCTATAACAACCACGCACCCTCTTTCTTTCTTCACACTACCTGCACCCATTGCACTATGCACCTTTCAAACATAGTTTTAACTCAACCATTGGTCACTGAGATATTCCATTTTGTTCTGATCCATTGCTATCCGATACTTGCTCATTCCAAACATATTTTCCAGTACACAAACATGATTTCAGATACTACAGCGGGTTTTATTTATGTATGTATAATAATTTTATTACAGGGTGTATTCGTATATACGTTCAAGAAAGAAAAGAAGGCGGAAAATTTAAGCAAGAGGACTGATAAGCCTGTGTAATGAAAAAAGAAAGGATTAATACTGCGTCCATTTCAGACCATAAAAGTGAGAGAATACTTTACTTGAGAACAGAGGGTCTAGGGTTGCTACGAGTCATACCCAAGTAAATGACAAAAGGAATGAAACCCCAATGAATAATGGTCTTTGTAACATCAGCAACCTAATAAAAGTTGAAAACAAGCTTAGTATAGACACAAAAGGCGTCTTGTTATTACTAGTTACCTTGTAGAGAGTATCTTTGGTGGAATCGTTCATTTTTATATGTAATATACCTTTGAAAGAAAAACTTCTTTTTACCCTGGGGGAGTCTATATAATATTTTTTAGCGTTGAAATGAGATTGACCAATAAGATGGTGGCTTATATGTGTTTGGGCACGTCAAAATGTAAAAAACTTTTTTCCCCAACCCATTTTTCTTCTCTTTTCTTGCTTGTCACTGCAACCATGTCCGAGAAAGTCGTTCCTAGTGAAGAAGAGTTAGTTTTAGCTATTCAAAATATCAAGTTAGCTACACCCGAAGCTGGTATTAAAACCGTCACTTCACAAATATTAAAGAACGAACCTCAATGGCAAGTTTCCGAGAAGCGAGTTAAAAAGTACATGCAAGCAGGTGGATTAACTCAACAACACCAAGCCAAGGAACCTGTCAAGTCCGGCTTAGCTGATGATCCTTCGGTTCCAGTATCATTTATCGACCCCAAGTTGGATTTTAATTCAGTATCTGATGCCGTTGTTGCACGTATGGTGGATCCAGTAACCGGTAAAGGTTTATTTGCAAAGAGAGATATTAAGAAGGATGAGATATTATTCAAGGAGACACCCTTTGTCTATTTCCCACCTTGGGAAGGATTTTCTATGGCACGTTCTGGTCAAGCTTGTGGTCTTTGTTGTAAGCCCATTTTATATCCCAACCGCTTAACTCAACATTGTGGAAATTGTAATATGTATTACTGTAGCAAGGAATGTCGTACTCATGCTTGGGATACGTTCCATCAATTAGAATGTCAAAATATCAACAAGGAAGTGAGCCACTTTATTAATTTCTGTGAAATGGAAAAATGGCAGGCACCTATGGCCGTTTCACGTATTTATGCACAAATGATTTTGGCTCATCAAAGAGGAGAATTGGATCAAATGCTTGGACATTTGGACGCTTTTGCTACTGTCAGTCAAGAAGAACGTCAAGCTAAAGAAACTGAATGGATTTTCATGGAACAACCCACAAGAGAGTTATGGACAAAAGCAAGAACTTTACTAAGCAACGCATATAAATCACCTAGTAAAAAATGTAAAATCACCAAACCTTTACCAGAGGAATTAAGCAAAAAGTTATTCGACGACGAGGAAACCTTTTTGAATTATCTCGGTAAATTCAATATCAACAATCAAAATGGCGGCATGTATCTTGTTCACTCTCACATCAATCACAACTGTCACCCCAATGTCAGTATTGATTATCCTAACCGTCATTCACAATATACAATTGCAGTTAGAGCTATTCGTGATATTAAGAAGGATGAACAATTATTTGAAACTTATGTGAATCCAAGATGGAACAAGGAGACACGTCAAACTTATTTAGACAAGTCGTACTTGTTTAAATGTCAATGTCAACGTTGTGAGAAAGATGAACCCCTTAGTCAAGAGCTGAGATTAGGCTTGAGATTAAAAGATTAGAAAATAAAACTACAACAATTATTTTTATTGATTATTACTATCTAATATACACTGAAATATTTCAATTAATGTTTGTACACCTTGTAAGAAACCATCATCAGGACATAGAGAGCCTCTTTCTGGAGGATAAGTCATGATGTGTTGATTTTCTTTAATTTCTCTTCTTGTGATACAATGTGTGAAATCAATTAATTTCATTTGTATCTTACTATTATTTACATTATTATTATCATATACAATGAGCAAACTTGCACCGTAGAATCTATATCCTGCCATTTGTTTTACTTCTTGATACAGGTCTTTGAGTTTCTTTAACAAGACTGGAATAAAGTCGATCAACAACTTGACTCCATCATGTAAAAATTCATATAAAGTATCACGAAATGATTCCGGAGTGAGTGTACGTCCAACATATTTATCTTGCACTTTATAAGACTGAGTATCTACTCTATAGACCTAATAGCGATACATGGTAGTTCTAGCTAAGTGAATTTCTATGTAGATAAGCTAATAAATTACTACCTACCTGCATGCCGCATACTCTTACTCCTAATTTACCGCTTGTAGATTGCTCACACTTGGCCTTTTGGCTCATCATTTTAGCCTCTGTGACGTAGACACCATGTTGTCTTGTCCCCATTTTAAGGTCTAATATACATGGTTTCTTTAAACCAAGTGTCAAATCATCCATAACCATAAATTGCTCACCTACATTATCACTAAGTGTAGTAGTAGTTTGTGGTGGTAGCACTGGCATATGATGTTGGAATTGACATAATCGTTTACGATCATTCTCCAAAGCAATCTCGGGATATCCGTTTTGATAAGAAACAAGAATGGTACCCATGTATCTCGGTAAGAAAGGCTTCAGTCCTCCATGGTCAATCAGGTCTTTATAGAAAGCGTCTTCATTTGTCTTGATCGCCTTACACAAGGGTCCATTCGATAACCGGAACATGGCAACATGTCCTCCAGCTTTGTGTTTCAAGGGTAATAAAGTTAACAAGTTGTGATCTTTCATTTCATTCTATGCGGGGTAAATAAGTGGGTGATGTGGATGATATATTAGAATTTTGACAGAAATCAGAAGAAAATAAAAGAAAAGAAGAAAAAAAAAAAAAAAAATCTCAAGTCAGAAATTATATGAACGTTTCCATGACAACCAAACCTTATTGGTCAAGGTTCAAAGCAACTGCGGTTGAGGTTTTAGAAAAAGAGAAGTGGGAAATGAATATTTTTATAGTTTTTTTTTTTTTAGGATCAGTAAGCAATAATTATATGTAGAAATAAGAATATAAGAGTAGATAAATGATAGTAGTAGTAGTATGAGCTATTATGGGTCAACAAAAAAAAAGAAGAAAAAAAAAAAAACGAAGGGAACGGAATGGGGTTGTGTTGAATGATAAGGAAAGGAGCAGGAGTGAGCAAAATGACTGTGTGGTAACTAAGCAACTAATTGGTATCCATGGAAGGGGTAGCAGGAGATGAATTGACACCTACGACTTTTAATCGTTTGATCCAAAGTTCAGCTCTTTGAATTGTATCAGAGAATACAATAGAAACAGACTTGAGCATTACAATGGATTCTCCACCAAAGTCCAATAATTTAATTGAGGTTTCATGAAGTGGCTGTTCTACTGCCGATTTTCCATCATTATTACTAGTTGACTTGTTAACATGAGCCCAAGTACTAGGTAGTTGCAAGATAAAAGCACGGACACTTGCTTTTGCTTGTTCGGGTAAACCTGATCCAGCATATTTACTAACTACTTCAACTACCTTACGTAAAGTGTCAACAATCTCCTTCTTGATAGCAGCCAAGGTTGAGTTTTGATCACCATCTACCGTTTTAGCGACTGTGGTAGTGGAATTGTTGTTGGCGTTGGTGGCTACCAAAGAAACAAGGAAATTACGAAGTAAATTCATTTGTACTTCAATATGTTGCATGGCATATTGCAACCAACTAAGACAATAACGCAAACACTTCATACTTTCTTCGCTAATCACAGCAGCTGTTGTTCCTGCTGCTGATCCTGCATGAAGTACAATTTGTTGCCAGCGACTATTATTGCTGCTCTTGGGTATAGGTCTATGTAAAGTGTAAGGACGATGAGGTGAAGTAGATCTCGAACAAGGTCTTGATTTGCCTAATAGGTTACTATATTAGTATTATACTCCAAGTCGTACAAGGAATTACCACTTACGATCCTTGCTGGTTGTTGCTGGAGTACTACGCTGATTTAATTCAGTATCATACAGTGATACACGAGCAAAACTACTTGAAGTGGCAGCTATCGTCTCATCATCATCATCATTATCCGCTTCAGACTAAGCAGCGCAGTGAATGGTCAGTATATTACTCTTTTAAGGAACAATAAATACGAATAACTACTTACTTGTTTTAATTTACGATCGTAGCCCAATTTATCGTAGATGGGCCCGGTATAAGACCCAATCATTTCAGCACCATATTTCACTACAGAACTGGAGTTTTCGTATGCTTTCAATGCTGTATGAACAAGTGGTAAACGACGAATAAAATGCTGTTGTTGTTGAATAGGTGGTAACGTAGCTTCTATTATACATTATTAATATACATGTCTCTCTTTCTCTCTGTGTATGTGTGTGCGAGTCTCACCTTCACTTGGCTCGTTTTTTATGATAATCGTACTGTTTCTTACATTGTCGTCAGGTTCATCTATATTACACAATTGTGTAATCGACATTGCTGACGATTGTTGTGTCATTGTGTTGAGTTCAACAAACTAAAATATTGATAAAATAGAAAAAACAAAAAGAGAGAAAATGTTGGGTAAAGAACAGGAGAATCATTTCATATTTTTTCTTTGGGGAGAGGAAAAACATGGTTACACAACGCCTGTTTTTCTCTTTGAATTTTACAGTGTGTACGTCATCATGTAAAAATTCATATAAAGTATCACGAAATGATTCCGGAGTGAGTGTACGTCCAACATATTTATCTTGCACTTTATAAGACTGAGTATCTACTCTATAGACCTAATAGCGATACATGGTAGTTCTAGCTAAGTGAATTTCTATGTAGATACGTACACACTTGATAATCGTACTGTTTCTTACATTGTCGTCAGGTTCATCTATATTACACAATTGTGTAATCGACATTGCTGACGATTGTTGTGTCATTGTGTTGAGTTCAACAAACTAAAATATTGATAAAATAGAAAAAACAAAAAGAGAGAAAATGTTGGGTAAAGAACAGGAGAATCATTTCATATTTTTTCTTTGGGGAGAGGAAAAACATGGTTACACAACGCCTGTTTTTCTCTTTGAATTTTCACATGGCAACCGATTTTTCGACGGACATTAAAATGGTTACTATGGTGATGGGGGCCACGAAAAATGTAATTTCCTTTTTTTTATATTCTCGACAACTTACTTAATCAAGAATGACATTTCTACTACGATCGTCCTCAACTTGGACCAAACGTCATTTCTCTACTTACTCTCACTTTGATACCTTCAAGTTTGTGGAAAGACTAGAAAAAGAAAAGTTTACTCGACAACAAAGTGAAGCCATTATGATTTCCTTGCAAAAAGTCATTGCGGAAACAATGCAAGATCTAAAGGAACCCATGGTATCAAAGGCTGAAAAAGAAAAGGTAAAAGAGTTTGTGTATATGAATGTTTATTCATACATACATACTTACATTTCTTTAAACTTGTAGGCTATTTACACTTACAAGGTGGATTTTGCTCAGCTCAAGTCGGAAATTCAATTGATCGAAAAGAATGATTTCAGCATCATGAAGTTAGAAAATGAGAGGTTACAGAGTCAAGTGGATAGATTACGTCAAAGGCTTCGAGAGGAAATATCACGATCACAAGCAAATGTTAGACTAGAATTAAATTTAGAAAAAGGACGTGTGAGAGACGAAGCAAGTGGTCAGGAACTCAAAATGAAAGAAACGGATACTCGAATTGAAAGTGAAATAGCGGGTGTAAGAACTCAAATGGAGGCTATCAAGTTTCAAATTCTACAATACATTGTCGCAACAACAACAGGTGCGGGTGCTTTATTCTTGGCTTATCTTCGTATGTTCAAGTAAAAAAGAGAAGCCCGTCCCGGTGATCTGCTGTGTGCCTGGCTTATCATCTTCACACTATGATGTTCAGATGATTATAAATAATAGTTGAAACTTGTATATTTTACGTAGTTTCTTTTCTTTTTTCTTTTACTTTTATACATACTCGATACCATGAAGACCACATTCTTATCATATCTCGGACAAGAAACAGGAAAGAGCCTGTCAACATATCACTCGTCAAGGCAAATGTTACCATATCATCATCCCTCAAGGCAATTGTACGATATATTCGAGACAGACGAAGAAAATGAAGATACCACAACACTTGTAGACAATAACAACAAAAGATTCTCTCTGCTACTGGAAACCATCTTTGAAGTAAAAGAAGAGGAAGAGGAGGAATAGCTACACTCTTTACTCGATATTTATTATTATTACTCTGTCTTCCCTTTTTATGTACATAAATAATCCGCTACCACTATTACTATCTACTCTATTTTGTTTCCTCGTATATACACAATAAACACTACATAAAGTCATACACAATATCATGCTTGTTTGACTTGGTTATCATCTCTATTCCCTCTAAACTGTGTCTTTCTGCAATGGTATAAAATTTTGTTCCAGGCATACAATATGCAATCGTGGGGTGTAATTCAAATTGCCGTGATAATAAATGCACAGCACTTTGGAAACAGTTCAAATGGAAATTATCCAGCATCCTCACTGATACGCGCACTATGTGTTCCGTGGAATGAGGCATGCTTTCAGATTTGATGGCAATTTTTGTGTTTGATGTTCTCGCTATATCACATAGTATATTGTCTTCATTTAAATATCCAATAAAGTCGTCGCAAAGTAGAAAGTTGATGCCTATGTCACTCAATAATTCATTCTAAAAAGACACGTTAATTCCAGTCCCAACAAATATCGTAGTAGTGCTATCAAACCTTTTCTTTTTCTTCTTTGTACATGCAATGTAAAATGTTTGTCCACAATCCCCGCATTGACTCGCTTTCAGCTTCAACGTGCAACACACGTCCACTCACACTTTGTACATCGCCAAACGTCAGTCCTGCTTTGTACTTTTGACATAGTTCCTTTTGCACGATGCCTCTTTTTCCCATAATAGCTCCCACTTTCTTTGCTGGTATAAAGGCTCGCATGTGAATTCTTTTGACTCTTGATCGTTCTTCCAACACCAATTGGCTCCATGTCTCGAAGTCCATTATCACAAAAGTACAAAGAAAAATTTCTATTCCAGATGGAAAGCTGAGAAAATAAAAAAGATCTTGACGTAGTGCGACGACTGTTCAAACAAAGAATTGTATTTGGTAGAAAAGGCTACACAAAGTTCTCTAGAAAGAAGAGTGTAATATGACCCTTTTTTACTATTTCTAACGTTTATACCGATCACGTCGTTCCTACTTGAGTGTGTGTGTGTGTGTGTGTGAATTGACCGTATGAACCTTATAACAATCATTGTTGTTATGGTCGTTTATTATTGTTAACCTGTAGATGGATATTTCTTTTATCAACGCATAATCAATGTTCAAGTTGTGCCTGGATAACTGTATGGCATACATATTTCATGGCGCATAGAGGTACATTTTATGTGGATATGTGCAAGTTACACACGAAGGTTTTTACGCCTCTTTGCAAAAACGTACGATGGGATGACCTTTCGCCCTGTTGACTCCTTGTGTGTAATGAAGGCTAGGTAAGTTCGTGCCACGATAAATAAAGACAATGAATATATAAAGGTTTCCCTCCTGTCGTTTTTCTTTGTCTCCTCACTATTTTCACACTCTCAAGATGTATTTAAAACACTCTCAGCTTCCTAAACCCGCCATTTATTATCAAACTGATAGAATTGAGCTAGAAAATGATAAACAGTTTAAAGTCTTTTTAAACGAGAACGCAGGTGCTGAATTGTTGACTGTGTCCGATGACGGTGGGGTTCAAAATGGCTTTGTTTGTGCATTCTCGTCCGCTGTGGCAGGTAACAATGAAGAAAGGAAGGCTCGAGGTATACAAGTTCATGCCAACAAGGAACGCATCAGAGAGTACTTGTTACAATATCATCAATACTATTCAACTAGCATTTATAATACTCCAGGTGTAATCTCTTGCACGAAGCTTCCAAGCAGTAGATTGTAATTTTTTCCGCTCCCCACATAGTATTAGTACATTAATCAGAAATAAAGCCTCTATTTTTTTTATAACCGTAAAATGCTCATTCCGTTTTCCAATTATTCACCGACCATGTGTGTCCATGTATTATGCCTCTACCACCTAGGTGTGCGTTGTTGTTGCTTATTACTAAAAGGAGAAAAGGGGATGGAGGGAGAATGAACTAAAAAAGGGAATAGAATGCAACGAGCCTCATATCATACATAACTTGTTATTTTTACAATACACAAACAAACATGTAAACAGTTTGTGCCTCGTTTTCCTAAAACGAATTGCGATGAATGACTGTGTGTACGAATGATATGATAGATAATAATGTACGTAAATCGTTCGTTTATAACCCGCAGATTTTAGATCGCTCTTAAACTCATGCTAATGACGTGTGTGGGTAATCCGTACATATGTTTACTTATTTTTTAGATGCATTGCATAAGGGTGCTTGTAACAAACGGAATGCGGTGGTAAATATATTTTTAAATCAAAAGAGGGGTATTTTTTTATTATTTTTAAAATATATGAGAGAAAATATGAACATGTAATGAAAATTAAATAATGCAATAAATAATGAAATATGTTGTGTAGAAATGCTTGTTTTAACGAATCAAAGATGAGGATAACACAGCTGTTGCGTTAATGGGTGAGCCTGCAACGGAAGGTTGGCAATAGCGCTTGGCTGCGTTCAAAAGGACATTGTTGTGATGGCGTTTTCTGTAAAGTGGAATCCAAGGAAGAAGAGGGTATTTAGGCTTTTTGGTGGCTGTTGTTGATTTGCTGGTTGAAAGAGTAGGCTTGAAAATAATGCGCTTTTCGTCCTCTTCTTCGGTATTAATACTACTGTCGTCCTTGGATTTACAGTCTTGCGAGCAATAAAGCGAGCTTGATGAATCCATCTATAAATACAATAATTCAATTAATCAATAAAATATTCTAAATTGCTATTACAATGAAATAAAGCTTTGCAACTTACCATTGATAATTCATCGTCTTCAATACGCTTGTCGCAAATAATACACCAAGAGAGATCCATTTTGAGAAATATTTAGAATGAATTGATAAATATAAAATTCACAAGGAAAAGCGGTTCCCTTTTATATATTTTCATGCGCTGCGGTTTTGCTGCACCACAAGGAACTACGCCGAAAGTGCTGGTAAATTCTATAATGGAGAGAGGCTCATTTGCTACGGTTGACTGTGGACTTTCAAAAATTCATACACAGCCCATATTGAATTCTGATGCCACTTGCAGCAAAACAACTTTCAGATAAATCATGGCAGTGACAGCTGTCACTACGTTGATTTGAAAAAACAACATACGACCGTTTTTTAACTTAAAGTGTATGGGTTTAGAGACGAAGCATGAATATGACGACGATTCCAATTTCGGTATTCAAATAAAAAAGCCTTAATTTATCAAACAAAGAATACATGCACAACTTGACAAGAAACGGGACAAGTTGGTCTACATCCGGAAAAAGGGGGGCAAGTAAGTATATATAGATTCCAGTGTAAACAGGATGAAAAACGTGTAGTTTTTTTTATAAAAGAAACGCGCCCTTGAAGTCGCGGTTTTTTGTTGGGCTAAGCACTGGCCCCCGATTAAACTTGAAGCAGTTTCCAAGTATGTTATTTATGGTTCCACGGAACGAAATTATGAGCAAAAGGGCACGCACAATTGATGATATTGTTATTTATAAAAAAAATACCTCGTGATACACTAATAACATTATGTTTTTACCGGTTTTACAATTTTATGATTTAAAGCTTAAATTATGGAATCATACATAGTCCGAGGGATTATTTATATTTATTTTATAACATTTAATATCATCATAGCATTATTGTAAAAAATATGTATGCTAAATATACACACTGAATTTTAGGGGCCGGTAGTAAAATAGAAAATGGTTTAAAGCTGCTTTCGCGGGTGCCATTTGAAAAAAAAACGAGGTTTTCCAATTTTAGATTATTTGTGGGTGAGCGTGTTCCGCGGAACGGGCTAAAATGATGATATATAAATAGAAGGACATTTAGATAAATTTTCCCTCTTCTTTTTTTTTAATAATAAAACTGGATTGCCATTCTTCTTTACTACCAATATTTATATCAATCTTCCATGTACACTAATATGATCAAGAAAGTACAATTTGCTTGTGATGTTGAATTCGTTAGTACCTTTGCCAATGAGGAATATGGTAAGATTTAGTTATAATTCTCTTTGGTATATAGATACTAATGTTATCACAATAAATATTAGATCGAACAGCGCAAGAAGTAGCGAAATTGACATACAAAGATATGCTTGAATTACTCACAATGAAATCACAGTGGAGACGGGATATGGAGCGCATGATGGCAGAAAGAGAATCAACAGAGGAGCAAGTTGTTGGATCTGTAGATTCCAATACCAGTAGTAACTCCAGCTCTAGTAGTGGCAATAACTCTACTACATCGAGACTGTACAATGTTCAAGAAATTTGCATCTAGATGTACCAGTGTAACACCATTCAAACATACCCCTCGTACACTTTTTATGAATGTGTATACCTTGTAATATGTGTATGTGTATGTTTATCCAAGTTACATCAACTACTTGAACTACTATTACCACTACTACTACAACTACTACTACAACCATTATAATTATATTCCCAACATCCCAAACCTCCTTGCATGTATCCTTTTCTATTCTCCATCTCTCTATGTTGCTTGCGCGCCCTTAAAATTACCATCATCTCCTCCTCCTTCTTCGTATTCTTTGTTCCCTATCATTTGCATTTGCTTTTATTTTTCTTCCTTTTTTTACACCTTGTAAAATATACATATATTACCCATTTGATTTATTAAACACACTTTTAATAAAACTTTCTCATTATTGTGTTGCACACGCATAAAACATTCATTTTGGCTGATCTTCAATTTGTTATTACCTTATTATAGCTTAGCACTTTGCCTAAAAATAAAGTGACATTTTACAACTTAAGTAGTTAATCTTTTTTATAAATACATATCTTTGACATCATAGTTGGTTTAGAGAATCCAAGAATTTTATTAAATAGGATTGTGTAAACAATAAAAAAAAAGGAAAAAAAGAAAAAGAAGAAAAAATAGCAGAGAAGAGAGTTTTCGGCAAGCCTAAACTACTACTTCTATGCAATTAAAAAAAAAGAAGAAGAGGAAGGCTTCATAAGATTATAATAAGGGAAATTATACTTTTTAGGTGGTTAAAAGGGAAAAATATACTTGTAATGTGTAAATAAGTAATATAAGGACATGCTGAAAATCAATGAGAGCTGCAAAGTGGTGTAAAATATAAGAAATGCTGTAAAGAATTAATGTGATGGTTGGTGGTGGTGGTGGTGGTAGTTTGTCATGAATGCATTAAGAAAAGTGTAGTATGTGTATCATATAATATAGAGTGTAATTAAAAGTGGTGTAAGTTGCAGTAATATATAGTATTGTTTTTTTAAGGTGGTGTTTTTGTTGTTGTTGTATTAGTAATAAGGGACATATTAAAAGTCTTCATTCAACCAAGGGTGTGTCAAGACTTGATGGATGGTGGGTCGATTATCGGGATTTTTCTCCAGTAAAGAAGAGATTAAATGTTTACATTGATTAGATACGTTAATTTTAGGTTTCAAGATACGGCCTTCAATAGCAGAATCTGCATCGGGGAATGGAATCTCACCAAATAGTAATGTGAAGAGTAAAACGCCCAAGGACCAAATTTCGGCTGGTTCGGCTCTGTGAGGATGTTGTAATAAGATTTCAGGCGAAGCAAACGATAAAGTACCATAGAATCGGGTAAATAATTGTTTGGGAGAATTAGAGCGAGGTAAAATAACTGCTGAACCGAAATCAATCAACTTGACCTATAAATAAAGTACATGTATTAGTTGAAAGGTTTCTCACAATTTCAAAGGTGGATACATACCTTGTAGTCTTGGTCAATGACTATGTTTTCGTCTTTAATGTCTCTGTGGCAAACACCGACGCACTCAAGATAAGCTACACAATCAGCGATTTGTCTAAAGATTTTCTTTGCCAAAGCTTCCTCAAAATGTTTGTGTTGTTCGATGCATTCAAAAAGATCACAAGAAGTACGACGTACAAATTGTCTTTGAGGTGGTTCAACCAGCAATGCATCGTCTTCTTCATCATCACCAAGAGTGGATTGAGAGTTTTGAGATAAGTCAGGAGAATGCATAGGATAAGACTGTGTAGGAGGAGCCCATTGTGTGCCGTGCAATTCCATCACCAAGTAAAAGAAAGTCTCGTCAGAATAAGAATCACAATAATGGATGATATTCTCATGGCGTACGTGCTTTAACGTATAAATTTCCATTGGAATTGGGCCCATCTTTGGATCACATACCCAGGCGTTGGAAGGCACCTTTTTACGAATAATGAATTTAACAGCTCTTTCGATACCAGTTGCTCTTTCATGAGCAGAAACAACAAAACCGAATCCTCCGCTACCGAGTTCTTGGCCTAATACATATTTTGCAGTGAATTCAGGGTGCAAGTTATGATGCATTAAAAGCTTTGCTGATACGGTTAATTCTCCTTTGGGTGTAGCAGGTGGGGTCACAGGTAAATTATTATTACTGCTGCTGTTTGTGGCAAGTGGGTGAATAGCGATATTTTGTTGTTGTGAAATCATTGATTTAGGTACAGTTTGTTGACTATAGAGTTGAATGGGTACAGTAGACATCCTTTTTTATATGTGGAAAAAAAAAGAAAGATTGATCTTAAAAACTTTTGTGTTTATAGAAAATAAAAGTGAAAAGGCAAGGAAAGTAAGAAAGAAGGTTCTTTTTATATTTTTTTTTTAAAAAAAGGGGAGACAGACAGTAAAGATGTGCATAATAATAAATAAAATTACTATTTTACTTTTTTTTCGATCGTCAGGAGCATATTTATTAAAAAGGGGATTTTGACGGGTCGAAGTTTCGGATTTTACAATAGGAATGCCCTTTATTTCTCCTTCCCTTCCTTTTGTATGCAAATCGTTGCTTGTTGTGTGTCTCCATACGAACATATGTAAGCATACGTATTTACATAAAAGCTTAGTTAGTGATGGTGTAATAGTACACAGTTGGATTCAGTATTGATGTCAGCAAAGGATTCCATATATAACAAATACAATGAATATTATTAAGGTACCACGAGGTACCATTTAAGATATGTTCCTGTGGAAACATGGAACATAGAACATAGTAACATAAATCATATTTATTTATATATCTTCAAGTACGTGTAATGTTATATATTATTCTTGGACGTGTGTATGTGTGGAATGGGGGAGAAAATACAAAGGAGAGCAAAAATAAAGTACTACACCAGTTAATTATTGTAATTACTATAATTGTATATTCATTTCTTAACACGCACACACCATGCACACAGATATACGACTACAACATAATAAATACACAAACAGTTACGGCTTCATTGTCGGCTCCCTGTTTATTTAATAATTTCCTCCTCTCCTATTTTTTTCTGTGAATTTATTATTATTGAATGAAAAAAAAAAAAGAAATACGTAGACAAGCTATGTATGTATGTATGTTGTCTATTCCTAATAAATTTCCTATAAATGTTTACACTCTATGCGAATGGACACTTTTTTAATTCTTGACAATAGCATCAAAGTGTCTTTTTATCACTTTTTTTGTTGTACTGTCGATATCGTACACACTATACCATCCTTTAGGTTCATGAGGCGGATCTACGTATGTGGTAATATACAGCTCAATACATATACATACACCTCATAGCACATTACAAACGAATTTCTTACCGCCTAGCCATGTCATACCGAATTTGTTGCTATGATGAGATGGCCGACCTAGACCTCCATAGGCCCAAAAATTAGACCCTCCATGATGATATTTCGAAGCTAAATGTTCAATCTGTCGATATAGCCCCTCATAAAATGCATCCTTGTGGCTCGTGGGTGTATTTACGTCAAATTTGTACGCACTGTCCAAAGGTCTACGCCATGCATCTCGTGCCATGCCAAATTCTTCCATCACAATAGGCTTGTTGATTTCAACTGCCCATTTCGATCTACTATTGACGTATTCCTTTGCATAATTCATAGCGTCATTCAAACTGTTTTCAACGCTTGGATCGTACTCTCCCCAACTACATGATACATATTAAGAAATTCTGTCAGTGAGGCATACATACATACATACATATAGAACATATTTCCGAAAGGGGAAGAGTCAATGTAATATGGAAGGGGTGATGTTCGTGTGAGTAAGTAAGCGTGTGGGTGGGTGGGTCTGGGTGGTCAAGAATTTGTATCTCATGGCCATTTCAGCAAATATGTAATGGTATGGATGAATGTAGCACCATGGATCTTCATGTTCCTAAGGAGAACATTCATATATATTTAGCAACAAAAAAAACGACATTGCTGTTGAACTTTTAGTTATTACTTTGTGCTACCATCAACACCATCACCATCATTCATCAAATTCATTACAAGTAACTCATGGGGAGTAAAAAAGGAACGAGAAGAAAGGGGGTTGAATAAGTTGCAAGGAGTGTATGTGTACATCTATGGTAACCGTGTGTTTGTAGTAAAAAGGGTCATGTAAATCAAACTTACTTTTCTACCCACAAGTGACAGGTGCAATAGTCAATATAGTTTGATCTGTGAGCGTTCATAAAATCAATTTGATCAATTTTACTTTCAATTCCTGCAGAAACTAATTGATTTGGCGATCCTTCTTTTATAAAACATGCGATTTCTTCAAACCAGTCCAACGGAGCAAACTGTGGTTCATTTGCAATTTGCCAGCCTAATATTATCGTCTTTCATTTTAGTGATAGTAACGGCAGTTGCTTTAGTAGTGATATATACTCATGATAACTGGGTCCTCATTGTATATTCTACCATTGAACGTGTTGCGGCGTGACTGTACAGTTCGGATATGATTTTTATATAGGTCGTTAACTCGATCTCGAATTGGAGGATGAGAATAAAATTGACAAGTAAAGTTTGTAAATGCATCCCATTTATCTCGTGTCACAGGATAAGGAATTTCTTCTTGTGTAACCCATGCAATGTATTGTGAAAATCTATTTTGAGTTTAGTTTTATCATAATTTATTTTTGGACAATTTATCAAGCCAAAAGTACTAAGCACGTACCCACCACTCCAATGCCAAAAGTTGCTCAGCGTCACTGAAAGTTAAAGTAAGTAGCGCACTTGAGTGTTTCTTTTTTCAAAGGAAAGATACTTACTGACGGCAGTCATATTTCGCTTCCCCATTTCATGCAACAAGTAATCTAACCCTTGAAAAAGATGCTCGTTATAACTGCCAGGTGATGGCTGGAGACTAGGTCTCATACGGTAGGGTTGATCATCTGGTCCTTCTGATGAAGCCATAATACGTAAATTATTCACTCCCATTTCTTGTAGTTGGTCCAACTCTTTATTTAATCGACGTCTATCTCCTCCGTATTCATCGACTGCTGCTAAATTTATACCCTGCCAATAATTTGCTCCTTTTATAAAGTAAGATTTATCCTTGCGAGTAAATCGTGTCCCATTCACTTTTACAAAATCGTCTGCCGTCATTTATGTGAAAAGGAAGTGAATAAAGAAGAAATATTCACACGTCTGCAAAAATAATTCTTGTTGCATTTACAAGCGTCAAATAGTGCTACGTGCAAATACAAATAGTGACTACTACGTACCCTCTGAAATACGTAGCAGTGCTGCAGTATATCACTACTGCTACTGCTAATATGAATAAGTAGATACACCTTTGCAGAGAAAAAGTAAACCTTTCTGTAAATACTCTTTTCAACTAATTAGGCCCCTTTCTTTTACTTTACGGTCTAATTTCGCTGTGAACCACTATCAAGTGTGTACCTGAATTCGACATAAAGTTTCGAATGTATCCTTCACTTACTACGCAAGCCAAATATATAGATCTTTCTACGTAGACTTACAGCTTATACCGTTCCAATACACTCATCAAAGGGGTTAATGACATACTGCTATTTACTAATTTTTTTATTTTTTTGTTTCTGACTATTGCTTTTAAAAATTATAACGACAATCGTTGTTTCCAACTATAAAATGTGAGTGAAATAAATGATGAATGATTCTCCAAAATCGTGTATTCTAAAGGGGGGTTTATTTTTACATCAATGTACCCGAGTACATTAGTTCATGGCCTCAACCAACTTGTTGATATCATCTTCTAAGCTTTCTTCTTCGTTGCTTCTTTCAGTGATTTCCTTCAACTTCTTTTGACGCCATCCCTTAACAGGATCATTTAATTCGAAAGGCATCAAATATTTGTTTACAACGTCAAAGTTTTCACCAGTTTGAACAATTTCATGAACAATATCTTCCAAACAAATGACACCTTGATCACCAAGAGCCTCTTCAATCATAGCATTATCAGAAAGAGGAGTACGAACACCCTTAACTTGGGTGGCACCACGCTTCATGACTAAATCACGGACAGTTTTCAAACTTGGGGAACCATAAGTGACATAAGGTTCGATACGTTGAAGATCCTTAATAGTAGCATCATTACAAACAGCAAACACACCACTGTTCATCTTTAATAAACGAAGTTTGGTGAGTGTCTTTTTGATCTTGGGGTGAATTGAACTTTCGGTTTTGATACGAGCAACGAAAACCAACTTTCCGTCTCCTTTCTTGTTAGATCCCTTTAACTTTCCTTGAGATAAAGCACGAAGACGTTGACCTTGCTTTTCTTTTAAACGGTGACTACGAATAAACTCATCGGCACGCTTGAATTGTGTCTTTTTGAGATCCTTCTTTGTCTGTTCGATTGATCCGATTACAAATATGAGTAAACCTGCTATATTCAACTCCTTTAAATACTCTTTTCATCTGCGTACCTTCTTGAGTTCTAATCTTTGTCTAGCTTTGACAGCAGCTCCTTTTTCATTAGTCTTTCTCTTCTTCAAGAGTGTTTCAGAAACATAAACGGGTGCGGGAACGGCTCTGTTACTAGTGTGCAATTA
Source organism: Mucor irregularis B50 (assembly GCA_000587855.1). Classification (NCBI taxonomy): domain Eukaryota; kingdom Fungi; phylum Mucoromycota; class Mucoromycetes; order Mucorales; family Mucoraceae; genus Mucor; species Mucor irregularis. Next base: position 26,370 of record AZYI01000230.1, read on the forward strand.
TGAGACTGGGTTCTTTTTGAAACGAGTGATCTTTTCGAGTTTTACCTGTCAGACATGATTTATATTATAACAAAAAGATCTAATCGTCTATAAAGCGTTTTTTTTTTTTTCTTTCTCTTTTTTTCGTTTTCAAAGTTGGGTGGCTTACTTCTGCTCTCCCGACCTCTTCAAAAGAAATTGATTGGACGACAATATTTTTTTTTCCAGACCAGTCTCAATTTTTATGCGAGTGCTGCTTTTTTCCCTTTTTACAATTTTTAGCTACTTTTGCTCCTTCGGACAGAGTCTTTTATATAGACACAGCAGCAATGTCTTTTAAAAGATGAAAGGCGATAGCTGAATTGCAGACTGCAAAGGAGGGCAGCTGTAATATCAGACCTGGTGGTGTAACTTCGATTTGCATATAAGAAAAGCAAAGCAACTGACAAGAAATACCGGCGTTTTGGTGGTGATAATTGTCTTCCAGACGCGTTTAATAAAAGAACACTCAAGACTCAAAAGAGACGGATGCTCTGAATGGTGTAGATATAAGCGTTGTTATTGCTTATATCGCAACTCAAGATGGTTTTTCATCTATGCATATTGGCGCTGCGCTCTAATCAATCAGTGCAAACGAAACGCGAACAGTAAGGTCATAGATAAGAAAATGTTGTTTCTTGTATACTAAATCATATTCTTAGAACCTTGTTTATCAATGCAATTTGGTCAAGCAGTTGCATTACAGAGTATATTAATCAAGATGGCAAGGACCTCACCGTCTTCGTTGACAACACCTTATGTTTCTCTCCGATGTTTCTGTCTCTGTCATAGCCATAAGCAAGATTCGTACTATGCGTCAAATTGAAGGCATCGCTCGTCAACTGGTCTCTCTCGGTGTCCTCTTCTTCACAGAGTATCTGACAAGTCCGAATCTTGAGACGTCCGTAGACGTTTATAACTCGTCGAGTACGCAAACACTAAAAACGTACAACGTAGTTTATAGGATCAGGCCTCTAATCTTTTCAAATAGGCGCACTCAGCGACTCCTCCGCGTCGTCTTTATCCGACAGTGAGGTCAAGCGAAAGAGAGTCATCAACTACTTGTATGGAGCCGGTGAAGAAAAATGGGTTCCCAGAACACAGGTATGTAACGGCAGTCGGCTTTCGCTACTCTTGTACTTATATATATTTTGCTACGTAGTTGATTCACAATGAAATCAATATCACGGCCGCGTTGAAAAAATTCAGAGACAGAAATGTCAAAGAAGCAAAAAAAATGAAATATCTCAGCAATTTGCGAATTCTGTAAGAATTGAAAAAAAAGTACAATTTTACCTCTTTGAACGCTAAATCATAATTCATAGCTCCTTGTCATTCATCTTCCCTTTAAACAAAGTGGAATATGAAAAATCCATTACCAGCCACATGAAAGAAAAGGTTGCTGAGTCTCTCTGGTCCCTCGCTTCCAAGGAAGTAGTCATCTTTCCGGAGATTTCAAAAGAGGCGATCATATATTGTTTCAACGAAATGAACGTAAGTAAATTTGTCTACGAATAAGAGTGAGAAATTTTCTAAAACTAACTTCGTAACTACGTGTCTTGACTTGAAAAGAATATAGAACAAAAGTACGAGCCTGAGGACCAATTAGGCAAGTATGTAAAGCAGCTTGTTTTGGAATGTCGCGATCAAAGAAATGCTGCAATCAATATGAATTCAGAGGCCTCCTTTATGAATAAGTTCCTCATGCCCATCCTGGACTGTATTCTCATCAACAATGGCTATGAGAATTCCATTTATTCAATGTAAATATTCATATTGATTTCTTTTCACCTCTATATGCTTAATGCTTGTAATACTAGGATCGATGGATATGATGGTGATGGCAAGAAACCTGACTTTATGTTTGGTGTCAAAGACCGCAAGAAGGAGATCTATTTCTTCTACGTTGAGGTCAAAAGACCTCGACAACAAAGCAAATAGCAACCGGAGGACGATTTTGTGAAATTAATGAAGCAAATGAAATCCTCCATCGACAAGCAACTGTGGTATGGTTTTAAGAATCCATTCTCTTATGGACTTCTTTGCGAAGGTAATACTCGAGTCAAATATTAAATAATTAAAGCGTAGTAGGGTCATAGAAATATACCATTGATAATTCATAAAAATAGGCTTCCGTTGCTCTTTATATAAGATGACAATGGAATCAGACGGCATCTGCGTGCCTGTCTTGATCAAAAGATTCTTGTTGGTCGAAGAAGCAGCTGACCTTATGGATATCCCAGCAATTGTGCAAGCGGTTGCATTGGTCAAGGTAATTACAAATGTTGCTAAATATTTCCAGTTTTAATTTAACATTTTTAAAGGAGGGATTGGCTGAATTCAAATCAGCATTGAGAGAAAAGATCAGCCGCGAGCAAAAGATGAGCCAACGCGAGTTGATCCGCCCCTCTTTTGCCACTAAGTTCGAGAAAAAATAAAATAAAGTTATATTGTACTTCTTTAACTTTCTTCTTCCTTTTAACAAATTGATTGAGGGTACAAATCGCTTAGAGCCTGTAATATGAAAGCTTCGAGCAAACTTACTATAATTTTACTGAGACTCTTAATTTGTATGAAAACAATTAACACTCCATACCCTTTCACAAGTGTCCTTCATGCGTTACTTATATTTGAAGTCGTGAGGAGCCGCCTTTCGGAGCGCCGTTTAAATTCCAACCAGAAATCCCTCATTTATCTGATGCTAAAACATACAAATATTCAATCGTATATCAATAAACACCATCTTTACTCTTCCAGAAGTTGAATATTTTACTTAATATTCTAATTGTAAACTCCTGCCATTTTAATAAGGCTACTTTTTGCTCCGCTTGCCCTACTTATTACAGTACATACAACACTCAAGACTTTCTTCGCTTACCATATCTCCACCACCGTATTGGGCTCTTTAATTCTGCGTTCTTTGCCTTTTCAAAAAGGTGCTGACTGAAGACTTTGTGTCATAGACATGACCTGAGGGGAAAAGAAATACTGTAGAAGAGGCAAAATTCCAGTGTAGATGGATGGTAAAACATACCTGGGGGGTAAGGGTCACCCACTGCCGATCAATGATAAAAAAGCAAAAATTAATATCCCGCACAGGTGTGCAAGTTCGGCTGATCTACTTCTTCATCTGTTAGGCCAATTTCCGTATTGGATCTTTTCCTCCTCAATGTAAATCGTAGTTTTACAACCACAATGTTGGGGATGTCCACATCAACGTTTATAACGTGCCGTCAAAACGTAGTTCGAGTACAGCACAGTTTGAAGAGTCACGCGTTCAATCGTTCACTGTAGGCGATATTGGTAGCTCTTTCGAGCCACCTATGCCCGACTGCAAGCTCAAAAGAAAGAGAGTAGTCAATTACCTCGCTGGTAATGGGGTCAAAGAGTGGAGACCAAAGAAGGAGGTTCGTAGTGACAATGGTCTTTTCCTGCATTATACTCATATATCTTGATAGTTGATTAGCAATGATATCAACATCACCGCCGCCCTTAAAAAATCTAGGGATAGAAATATCAAACACGTCGAAGCCAACAAGACCATCAATGATTTGCGCATACTGTAAGTTTTAATATCGCGTACGATTTTCCCGTTTGAACTCTAACTCCAAATTCATAGCTCTTTGTCCTTCATTCTCCCCATCAACAAAATCGAAGTTGACAAGAGTATCACAAATCATATGGGAAGTAAAGTTGTTGAGTCGTTGATGTCTCTCGCCTCGTCAAGGGAGGTACAATTCCCTGCTGTACCTGACAAAGCAGTCATTTATTGCTTTGATCAGTTGAGTGTAAGTGATTTCATGTACGAGTCAGTATTAAATATAAAAGGGTTGGCTTAATGACTGCGTGATTTATTTTCAAAAGGGCAAGAAAGATGAGTACAACCCAGAAAATGAAATGGGTAAATACGTGAAAGAACTAGTGGCACAGTATAAAAGCCCAAGCAATGCCGCCATCAAGTCCACCTCAGAAGCATCATTTATGAACAAGCACTTGATGCCCTTCTTAAACAAAATACTCATCGATCAAAATTTCGAAAACTCGATCTACTCGATGTAAGTATTTATTCATTTCTTTCTGTCTTTACATGCTTATCGTTATCAAAATTAGGATTGATGGATACGAGAATGACGGAAAAAAGCCAGACTGCACAAGCGCGGCCACATTGCAAAGTCCATTCAAACCAGATTTGCAACATACAGTACTGGACAAGCAGAGGGCTCCTCGTCAAGCACTTCGGCACCAATACCCGTTCTGCTCAAAAGATTTCTTTTGGTCGAGGAAGCAGCGGATTTGATGAACATCCCCAGCATCGTGCAAGCGATTGCCCTGGTGAAAGTAAGTATTCGTATTGCTAAATATCATGAATTCAACATTAACATTTGCAAAGAACGAGTTCGCTGTCTTTAAATCAGCAATAGAGCAAAAAATTAGCCGCTCTCAAAAGAAGGACCAATTTGAGTTGATCCGATCTTTTGTTACGAAGTTTGAGAAAAAATAAATTGTAAATAACAGCATTTTTTAAAATATTATTGTCCTTCCTCCCTTTACAAATGTGCAATTGCTTTGCTTTTAGAGACTGAAAAAGTGACGATTCATCAGGATATAACTACGATATCAACGAAAAAAGATGTAGGATCTAAAGTAAAATGAATGAGCGATTTGTACACCCAACGTACAGTTAATCGAAAGTCTGTGTTCAATTTTAGAAACAAGTATACCTTAGCAATATCACAAATATAAATAAATAAAATATACACATGAGCTTAGGAGTTTGTAAATAACAAGAGGGCTCAAAGGTATATCATTCATCAGTGGCTTTTCACAATCAGCTTCGATAATTGACAGTGAGAGAGTAAAATCGTAGTAAATCAGTAGTGTTCCATTTGCTTCAAATGATTTTCCTTGCATTTACAGTGTTGCGGATACTAAAGTGGAGTTCGAGTACAGCACAGTTTGAAGAGTCACGCGACGTACACACTAATGTGCAATTGCTTTGCTTTTAGAGACTGAAAAAGTGACGATTCATCAGGATATAACTACGATATCAACGAAAAAAGATGTAGGATCTAAAGTAAAATGAATGAGCGATTTGTACACCCAACGTACAGTTAATCGAAAGTCTGTGTTCAATTTTAGAAACAAGTATACCTTAGCAATATCACAAATATAAATAAATAAAATATACACATGAGCTTAGGAGTTTGTAAATAACAAGAGGGCTCAAAGGTATATCATTCATCAGTGGCTTTTCACAATCAGCTTCGATAATTGACAGTGAGAGAGTAAAATCGTAGTAAATCAGTAGTGTTCCATTTGCTTCAAATGATTTTCCTTGCATTTACAGTGTTGCGGATACTAATAGTGAATCTCTTTATTTGTGATGATACGTATTTCATTAACACAGAGAGCAGCAATTGTTGATCATTGTTTTCCCTAAACAACAAACAGTGGCAAGAGCGACCCTTCATTCACACAGTAGTATTAACCACGCATATGCTAAATGTCCGTTTTGTAACAATTAGCATTTATTTCGAGGTAGACGCTTTGGCAGCACTATATACAACACCGGGAATCGAAGGCATGTACGCTACTATCAGAAAATATCTCAAGATTAGCACTCATAATATTGAAATTATATTCGGCAGACTCGATGATGCAATCACAGCCCATAAAAACGACACTAAACAATAAAATTTCATCGCTCAAGAGAAATTTTATCAGTGGCATCTCCAATCTATCCTTCTTTTGGCGGTCTCAAAAGAAGTCATCAAATTCTGAATTGATACGCAAAAGTAAAAGTGAATTCTATGAGTCTTGCAATTAAAAAGATTCGTGTAGTTGTGAAGTTATATAAATTGGCGGAATGCTGTACCTGTGATATTCGCGATTAAACTCCCGCCAGGGTGTGCAATGATATATCAGTTGATCGACGCGTCATAACAGCGCACAACCGCTTGAAAAAAGTCTTTTATCATCTTTCTTCCTTACAGAATGTACAACAACAACTTTGCTAACAATAACTCTGGCGATGTCCACATAAACGTTTATAATCCAACCCTCAAAGGAACCTCCGGTACGCGGTTAACGAAGACTTTGGAGCGTTATCATAAGCGCAGTTAGCAGCTCATCGGAGTCTTCTATCTCTGATTGCAAGATCAAGAGACTGCGCTCCTCTGAGTCTTCTCTCTCTGATTGCGAGATCAAGAGAAAGAGAGTCATTAACTACTTTGCTGGTGATGGGGTGAAAGAATGGGAGCCCAAAAACGAGGTACGTGGTGACAATTGTCTTTCCTTGCATTATATTCATATATCTTGATAGTTGATTAGCAATGATATCAACATCACCGCTGCTTTCAAGAAGTTCAGGGATAGAAATATTCAAGCGGCTGAAGCCAGCAAAAATATGAACGATGTGCGCATACTGTATGTTTTAATGTCGCGTACAATTTTCACGTTTAAACTCTAAATCATTATTTATAGCTCCTTGTCGTTCATTTTTCCTTTGGACAAAGCCGAAGAAGAAAGAAGCATTACATACCATATGAGAGGAAAAGTTGTTGAGTCATTGGTGTCTCTCGCTTCGTCAAGGGAAGTGCAATTCCCTGCTGTGCCTATCGAAGCAATATTGTATTGCTTTGATCAATCAGATGTAAGTGGTTCATAAATATAAAAGGTATAATAGAAATGGCTAAATAACTGTATGATTTATTTTTAAAGCAAAAGAAAGATGAGTATAACCCTGATAATGAAATGGGTAAATACATCAAAGAATTGGTAGCACAGTACAACAGCTTGAACAATGCCTATATCAGGTCCACCTCCGAGGCATCGTTCATGAATAAGCACCTGATGCCCTTTCTTAACCGAATTCTCATCAATCAAAACTTTGAGCATTCCATCTATTCCATGTAAGTATTTAGTCATTTCTTTTTGTCTCTGCATGCTTATCGTTATCAAAATTAGGATTGATGGATACGAGAATGATGGGAAAAAACCCGACTTTATGTTTGGTTTAACCAAAAAGAAGAAGGAGGTTTACTTTTTCTATGTTGAGGTTAAGAGACCTCAACAAGAAAGCAAATACCAAGTAGAAAGTGACTTCGTGAAGTTGATGAAGCAACTGAAGTCATCGCTGGACTTTCAGTACCAAATGGGCATGAAAGATCCATCTTCTTTTGGCCCTTTGTGCGAAGGTAATATTAATTAATATTTGCATTTGAATAGCTTGAGATTCAATAGTCGCACGACGGAAAAGTAACATTAAACTATCTAAATAGGTTTCCGTTGTTCTCTCTTTAAAATGCAAATGGAGTCAGACGGAGTCTACATACCCGTTCTGCTCAAAAGATTTCTTTTGGTCGAGGAGGCAGCAGACTTAATGAACATTCCCAATATCGTGCAAGCAATTGCTTTGGTAAAGGTAAGCATTCATATCGCTGGATAAAATGAATTATACACTAACATTTGCAAAGAACGAGTTCGCTGTTTTTAAGTCAGCAGTAGAGCAAAAAACCAGCAGCTCCCAAAAAGAAGAGCAATCTGGATTGATCCGTCCTTCGTTTATCACTAAGTTTGAAAAGAAATAAATTGTATATATTAGTCTTTATTGTCTCTCCTCCTTTTACAATTCCACCAACTACTTTCAGAAAGCATGCAAATGCTGATTAATCTGGATATGGTAACGTGGTAAATTTAAACAAAAATGAGTGTGCGTTTTGGATATGTAGTATGTGATACACATCTATGATATACAAATAAAAAGGGATTAGAACATCCAAAGCATGTTAAATATAGTATTTATTGGTGGGCTTTACGATCAGCGATGGTAACTAACAGTGAAAAAGCAGACATACATAGAGAAGTAGGCTATGCTTTACATAAGCTTTCAAAACGTTAGATCTATGCATCGCCACGACATTTGCTTGATGATTTTAAAGGCAACGTCAATCATTGATCAGATACAGCTAAAGTAAGAGAAGGTCAAGGTGATGATCCTTATGTAAGCCACCACTCTCATGCAGTGTCAAAGAACCATGTATGATCAGAATGCCTGATACAGTCTAAACTAAAATGCTGTCTCGTTATTCACCACTATTTGGATTTCCTTGCCACCTATTGAAGTCATGGTTTATGCCATCTATTGTTGTGGCCATATAGAGAAAAGAGTTCATTGAACTTGATAAATTGCTGTGCTATTTATCACTATTGAAACAGAGATACCACCGAAAGTAACAAGATAGACAGCTTCATGTGTTTAAAAAGGATGAAGTGGCTGTGCTCTGCGCCATATGGCTTGCGCGTAGCATTCATTGTGTAGCTATTGATAGCTCTAGATATGACTCGAAGAAGGCTGAACAGCTATGATCATGAGCATATACATATTGGATTGGTAAAGTTACTACTCTCTTCATTGCCAAGAAGTGTTTTACCTTCCTCGGTTCCTCTCGACACCTATCAAAACGAATGTGCTACCAAAGTGCGTGCTTAGATAAGGCCAAGAGTAGCACATTTCCATCAAAGCGAAAGGATACTTGCGCTAAAACGCCTCTCACTTGTTTATACTATACAAATAGTAACCAAAGTGAGCACAAAAGTAGAAAAGGGATTGCTTTCTAACGAAATTTCGATTTGCTCAAAATCTAGTAAGAATATACATGGACTGGGTTGGATTGGAAGAAACACGGTAAATATTGCGTAGATGAATTTCATTGGCTTGAATATTCAAGGATGCGATGATGAGAATTGAACCTGAGCTCGAAAAAATATTGGGCCACAGAGGGAAAAGAAGAGCCCACCTTTTTTTTCCCTTTTTCTCTCCTCTTCTATTTTTTTCAAAAAAACTATATTATAATAAAAAATGGGTTTGAGTTTCTCAAAGTTATTCAATGACCTCTTCGGTAAGAAGGAGATGCGTATTCTTATGGTCGGTCTTGATGCTGCCGGTAAGACCACCATCTTGTACAAGCTCAAGTTGGGTGAAATTGTAACTACCATTCCCACTATTGGTAAAGTATTAAAAACGCGTCATTGGTTTTTCATCTGGTTTTATAAGAGGGACTAAATGGTCTAATTTCATACACTTTGTAGGTTTCAATGTTGAAACTGTTGAATATAAGAACATCTCTTTCACTGTTTGGGATGTCGGAGGACAAGATAAGATTCGTCCTCTTTGGAGACATTGTAAGTATTTCGATATATGTAAGATGAGTCAAGTTTACTTACTTTTAGTATGATAGACTTCCAAAATACTCAAGGTATCATCTTTGTTGTTGATTCTAATGATCGTGACCGTATTTCAGAAGCTCGTGACGAACTTCAACGTATGTTAAACGAAGACGAACTTCGTGATGCTCTTTTACTTGTTTTCGCTAACAAGCAAGATTTACCTAACGCTATGAATGCTGCTGAAATCACTGATAAACTTGGTCTTCACTCTCTTCGTAACAGACGTTGGTATATCCAAACTACTTGTGCCACATCCGGTAAGTGAATTGAATAGGGAATAGCACATGATACCTTCATAATTCTAATTTTATTTTATTTTTTCTCTTTAGGTGATGGTCTTTATGAAGGTTTGGAATGGTTATCTAGTAACTTGAAGAAGGCATAAATGATATAATAATATATAAAAGAAAAAAAAAAAAACGTGTGGATATTATGATGATGACCCATTCCTTTTTTTTAAAAGAAAAAAAAGTTATTTCTGTCTATTTTCTATCACACAGACTCTTCTTATTACTACTACGCACTTATTTCATACAATCACCCAAACAAAGAAAAAATAAATAAAAAAAAGATGATTACTACTACTTACTTTTATAACCACACTCTCTTTGTTATAAAATAAGAGAGAGAAAAAAAAACGAGCCATTTTTCTGTACTTGTACTTGTAAAAGGTCACTCAAAAAGCAGGATTTTCTCATAGCAGAAAAAAGCCTGTTTTGGGAGGATTTGCTTGACTAACTGCACGTGTAAACGAGCTGTCTTACCAGCATAGAATGTAACGTATACAACACACAACATAATACACATACTTGTGTTAGTACAGTAGAGATCTATTCCTTATATAAAATAACACAAAAGTTTATCCTCTTTCTTCCCCTTTTTCTCTTCTTTTTTTTTATCATTTCTTATTTTTTTTCAAAAAAATGGATCAAAAAGCAACGCAGTTATTAGAAGAGATCGATTTGGCTCGTTGTAGAGCCCAATGGTCTACTTGTCTCGAACTATCAAAAAAGTATAAAAAGCTTAAACCCGAAGACTCTGGTACGTACATAAAAAAAAAAAACTTCAATGCTATCCATCCTACTAATCAAAAATAAATAGTGCTCGATACCACCATCACTACGGAAGTTGAACTTATTCAATTATTAAAATCCTCCACTTCCGATACCGAAGAAAGAGGTTGGGATGTCATTCATCAACACGATGACCCTACTCATATCTCACTCTTACCCGCTATCAACCCACAAAAGGTCAACCATCTTTTAAAGCGTCTCAACTTTTTAAATATCGAGCAAAACCAACATGTTGACCTGACCGAAACCGACAATTGGCAAACACAGGCAAGTACATTAGATGTGCACGGTTCGCGTTGTATTACATAAACTTACCATCATCATTCTAGTTTTCGAAAATCTTATTGGCAAGAATTTATTTCGAATCAGGGCAATACGAAAAGGCTTTGACGGCATTACAAAACTTGGCTTTACGTATTGAAGATGTGCAAACTGGATATGGTCTCGTCTTACTCGTGCAAGCAAGAGCGATTAAAGGTATCTGTTTAGAGAAAGCTGAAAATTACGAAGGTGCCATTGAGGCCTACGAAGCTGCTTGGAATGCTGTGGAGCTACAGCCTCAAGAAAGAGGCATCATGTTGTCCTTTTGGATCGAGGAATGTCTTTATCGCGGCGTGCTTTTGAGACTGAGATTGAATCACTCTGTGAAGGATACGATGGGTATGATGCGCGCCTATGTCCAACTGGTGTCTTCTCATTGGAGTCCTCACTGGCGTATGTTTAGAAGATGGATCATTTTAAAGTATCACGTTGATTATCTTGTCAAAATCTATCAAGAAGGCACCTTTGTTCCCTCTATCAAAAATACCACCAAATTGCCTGATGAAATGGCTGCGTTTGAAGAACTTTCTACTCTCATGAATTTATATCGACATTTATTCACTGTGATCACGCCTTACTTGGACACTAAATCTCAAACCGAGTATGGCTTGTCACTTGCCCGCATCATGATGGACGCCCATGATATTGTAGGATGGGGTGAAACAGCCCACATTAGAAGAGTACTGCAGGTAAAATGAATCCCATTTAATTCACGCCTATGCAATTTTTTTACTCATTAAACTTTTTATCACAGTACTTGTATCAAGTAAAGAATACTTCATTCAATAACGCCACTGTCACTCGCTACATGGTCTTTACCTTGCTCAGATTGGGTAGCTTAGAGGAAGCCAAATATGCATTGCGCGCCTACCTTGATTTGATGGGTATTCCCGACTTTGACCTTTGTTCCCTCTATCAAAAATACCACCAAATTGCCTGATGAAATGGCTGCGTTTGAAGAACTTTCTACTCTCATGAATTTATATCGACATTTATTCACTGTGATCACGCCTTACTTGGACACTAAATCTCAAACCGAGTATGGCTTGTCACTTGCCCGCATCATGATGGACGCCCATGATATTGTAGGATGGGGTGAAACAGCCCACATTAGAAGAGTACTGCAGGTAAAATGAATCCCATTTAATTCACGCCTATGCAATTTTTTTACTCATTAAACTTTTTATCACAGTACTTGTATCAAGTAAAGAATACTTCATTCAATAACGCCACTGTCACTCGCTACATGGTCTTTACCTTGCTCAGATTGGGTAGCTTAGAGGAAGCCAAATATGCATTGCGCGCCTACCTTGATTTGATGGGTATTCCCGACTTTGACTCTGGTATTGTCCTCGACGACGGATCCGCGGAAGAAACCATCAATCCCGATGATAAAGACTCTGCCACCGAACTTGCTCCTCCTGTGGCCACCAAAAAGAAGGCTTACCGCATCATCCGCCGTCTTCCCGAACAACCAGACGAGTCTGTTGATTCTGTTGTGCAGGTTATTTTGGCCGGCATCCAATTGTATGGTCATGAAGAACAAAATGGAAGCTTGGCTGCTTACTTGTCGGATCTCGCTCTGGACTTGCTCCTTCAATCTCAAATCACTGCGCAATTGGCTCAAGTGTATCGCGCCCGTGGTTCAGCTTATGGTTTACTGGCTGCACAAAGTGAAGAGCATAGCGACCGTGCCATTCATCATGAAGAGTCCATCAAGTCTTTGAAAAAGTCCGCCGAGTTGGATGACAAGTCGTGGAGAACGCATTACGTGTTGGGTCTTCAACAAGCTGTCATGCGTGATACGCACGCCGCTATTCTTTCCGTCAGCAAGTCGATTGAAATCCATCCTCATCATGTGGACTCTTGGCACCTGTTGGCGCTCTTGTACTCTTGCAAGAGAACAGACAATTTACCCAAAGCATTAAAGACACTTGAAGCGGGTCTTCAGTTGTCCATGAAAACATTCCCTACCGCCAGTGGATTACCCGTCTTTTCCTGGAACGAGGAGGAGTCCAATGCAAATGATATTTACAAGCAAGCTGAATCCTATATTTCTATTCGCATGTCGCAATTGACACTGCAAGAAGCCATGGAAGGACCTGAGAGCGTGATTGATCAATACGAAGAGCTGTTTACTCTCTATTCTCAGATCACTCAGCAATTGGGTGTCTGTGAGCCCGGTGAGGAGATCAATACACCTGCCACGCCTTCTTCTCCAAGCAGTACAGGTGGAAGAAGACGAAGAAAGTCGAGTCTTTCATTAATACGTCGTACATCGCTTACTTCCATAGCCAACAGTATCTCAAGCAGTGTCTCCACTGGCACGACGCGTCGCAGATCCTCCTCTGTTGAAGAAACAAACACAAGCCGCCCTCCTGTTCCCCGTAGAGCTGAATCTGATACAGATGATTTCTCTGATGACTCGTCGATCACTGCTTCTACGATTACATCAGCAAGAAAATCCTCGACACGTCGTCGTCATCGACATCAACCTCCTCCTCCTTCTTCCTCCTCGTCTGTTGTTCAACGTTCTAATAGCGCTATTCAAAGCGAAGCAGAACTCAAGAAGCGAAGTCTGCAATTGATTGATTTGGGTTTGGCAAGAAGAATCGGTACTGCAGCAGCAGGTCCAGCACAACATAGTAGCACTGGAAAACCACAAGGTAAAATCAATACTCTTACAGCTTTTGTCTCTCTGACTTTTGTTACTAACGAATATAATAGATAGCAGCAAATCGCTTGTGAATGAGAATAGCAATAGTCCACGTAAAACATCGAATGCTGTTTCTTTGGCCTCTTTATTGACGCCCTCTTACTCTATGGGCAGTCTTCGAAGCAATAGTGTCAGTAGTCGCACTTCTTCTGTGGTGAACTCGGGAGCTTCCAAGGCAGCTACGCGTGATGGTCTTATTGTGAGTACGTTTCATCAACATCATCAAGCTTATGAGATACGTCAAAAGACACGCTGGCAGAGTTTACTGGTTACACTTTGGTTAATGTCTACCAAGACCTTTATTAAAGCCGGATATTTGGATGAGGCGAATAAGGCACTTGGCGAAGCTGAACAGTTGGGACTTGGTGACCCTGGGGTATGGTATCAACTGGGTCAACTTAGTCTCAAGGTGCGTGATATCATTGAAGCCAAAAAGAAGAAGAGCCTGGAAGATGTCAAGGCCATGAAGGAAATGAATCAAGTTGCTTCTGATTCCTTTGAGAAGGCACTTGTTTTAGACCCAGATCATATTCCAAGCCGAGTTGCTAAAGCAACACGTCTTTTTGAGTCCGACCAAGTTGATTTAGCCGAAGGATTATTAGAGCAAATCACACTTGGGTTGGGTTGGGACTCTGCTGAAGCGTGGTATCAACATGCCAAATTAAAGGTGAACGAAGGTGCTTTAGATAGAGCAAAGACTTGCTTTTTATTTGCTCTTGAATTGAATGATACGGAACCTATTAGAAGTTTAAATATTTTATCGCGTTTTGTGCTTTGATTTTTTTTTTTTTTGAGGGTGTAGTCAGTCACTTTTTCCCTTTAACTCTCTCTTTTTCTCTGCATACCGAATAATAAAAAACAAGTGAACAAACAAATTTTTCCCCTCTTTTTTTATTTTCTTTGTTACTTCTTCTTTTGCTGGTTCTATTTGTGCGTTTTTAATAAAATGAGAAAAGAAGGGAATCGACCTTTATCCGTGCCAGTAAGCAAACAAAGCAACATTATTCTCAACTTTAGTGATTTAACTGTTTTAAAATAGAAAAAACGCAAAGAGAATGACATTAGAAACCACTCAGCAACAAGGAACTCTGTGGCACGAAGAAACCCAATTGCTGTGCCTTTTGACCCTGTAAGTAATTAGACTTGATTGCCTTAAAGTATAGCACAACTCATCGTACCTTTCTTTTTCTTAGCCTTCTAATGGACCTAAATCGATTGGTAAGAGTTACCTTCATTAATACAACTTTAAGAAAGAAAGAGACTCTAATTGACTTTTTATATCTATTTTGTTAGTGGGGAAAATGAAGTCAAGCTTAGAGAGTACTTCTTCTCCTTCAACTCTTGTTGGCAGCAGTAGTGGTGGTTTGAATAAGGTGGGAGATAGACGCAAAACGAGGCACAGTATAAAGAATTTCGAAGTGAGCATAGTATTCTATCACTATACAATACAATTATCTTTTAACCTGTATTTCTTTAATTAGAGAACTACGATTACAACACCACCGCCAGTAAGACAATCTTCTAGATCTTTAACAAATAAACGAAAAGAAGAAGAAATTATCGAAATTGATTCTGATCAAGATAATTGTGAAAGTGGAGAAGAAACACCTAAACCCACCGTTAGAAAGAGAAGATTAATACGACCTCCTTCTTCGGATAGTGATGATGATGAAGATGAAACATTACCTTCAACTGGTAGAAGAAGAAAAATAGTAGTGGAAGATAATGATGAAGTGAAAGGCAGAGTAGCGAATAAATTAAAGAACGAAAGAATTGAGCAAGTACGTCAACTCCAATTAAAGCAACAACAACATCGTCAAGCTGAATTAGATGCAAAACTTGCCTTGGAAAGAGAAAACCAGAGAAGGGCAGCACTCATGGACGATCGTTTAAAACAGCAAACATTTGAAAGAGCAAAGGAACTTGCGATAAAAAGAGAAAGAGAAAGAGGAGAAGAAAGGGCTCGGATGGAAACTGAAATGACTAGAGCAAGGATACTTTACGAACATCAATTACGCACTGCTGCATCTCCATCTTTATCGTCTTTTACAGAGAAACCAAGTAGTCATTTTCACGAGAAAATCGATATACCACCAAAACGCACAGAACCTACATTATCTCCCGCCGTTCGATCCATGGCTGCTTCCATATCCAAATCACCCACTAACAACAACAACAACAACAATATCTTGGAATCTTCTCCATTTAAAACCACCTTTTTCAATTTACCTACAGCGCTTAGAATAGCAAGGGAAAAGATCACAAAGTCAATTTATCAGCAACCATCTTCATTTAAAGAAGAAAAGGAAATAGACATCAAATCACAACCTATTGTGGGTGACGTATTCGATTTTGAAGGTGATGATTTCAAAGCGGATTCACCTTCCAATACCAACAAGACGTCGACGACATCATCACCTAAAAAGAAACCAGTAGAAGAACCTGTCAAAATCACACTTCCTCATGATCCAATTGACGACGATCCATTAAAACCCATTGGTAGTGACAAGCATTTATTAACTTATCCTTTTGAAGGCAAAAAGTCAGTGACTGTATACGAACGAGATTTGACTAGACTGGACGAAGATCAATATTTAAACGACACTCTCTTAGACGTATTTCCAAAGATTTGGGACGACGATTATCCCACTTCCAAGTTAATACACACCTTCAGTTCTTTCTTTTACACAAAATTGGCGGGTGATGGAAATAGTGTGAATTATGATAAAATTGGCCGTTGGACTGCAAACACAAACATCTTTGAAAAGACCATGATCATTATTCCCGTGGCTCAAAACTATCATTGGTATCTTATCGTTGTAACAAATCCAAGTCGTTGTATAAGCAACGCTGAAGTATATGGCTTAGTAAACAAGGATGAAGAAAGTGCCATTGATATTGACTACATAGAAGAAGATAGGCCACCACGAGTGGGGAGATGGAGAAATCAAGTACCCTCTGGAGCAAAACTAAATCCTAAAAAGTAAGTCATACTTGATTCCTGTATTTATTCACATACTCATCCGCTCCTCTTTCTCTCTTCTTTCATTAGAGCTTATATCATGATACTGGATTCATTGGGTGGAATGAAAAAGGAGACTTGTACCAATATAACTGAATATCTAAAGCAGGAGGCCATGGTGAAGCTCAATATTCAAGAAGATGAATTCATTGAACCAGAGTTTGTGTCGGCGCATTGTCCGACTCAAAAGAACTTTGTGGATTGTGGTGTGTTTTGTCTTCATTACATGAGAAGCTTATATCAAGATCCCCGTCGTATGATGAAGGTGCTTTACGTAAGTGACATAAAAGTGTGTATTATATTCAATCTAACTTATCATCTTTGATAGAACCATCAAAAGGACGATAAAGGCTGGGATCCTGAAAACACATTACCAGTTTATAGACAAATACTAAGAAGAATTTTAAAGAAGAAAATGGTGAAATACAGAGAATATCTCACGGGGAAACTTGCTCAAGAAGTAGGCTTCTTGAAACAACAATAATTATTAATGCAGACTAAAATATAATCATATCATTCAGCGGCTCATGTCTCGCGTAACAATTGTGTAAAATAAAATGTACATACCTTTCTCATAATAATCTCGCTGTATCGTACCCACTTTTTTATATAGCAGCAGCAAAAGGGTCAAGTAGTAGTAGATTTATCACTTTCACTCGCGCCTATAATATCTTTTGCACATTTGCACAGTATTTTCTAGGCATCTAAATATGTGTCATCATGTTTCAGATTCGTACCCAAAACACTTTGGATGCCTGAGCTTCTTTCTGTGTAATTATGTATCTTGTCCCCTTTTCAAACTACTACTACTGAGCTAAACTAAAAGTCATACATCTATTGCCGTTCAAGCGTAAAAGAAAAAAGTGATAGAGACATGTATGATAGAGGGTCCTTGCTAGAAGTATCATGCGCAATCCTTGAGCCACTAAAAGAGGGTAAAAGTTGCTTTCACTCCGATTTATCGACTAGCATTCCTCGAGTAGTGTTGACTATTGTAGTAGTAATAAATCCTTGGTCAAACAACATTTTGAAGGCATCAATGACAGCGTTTGGGTTGGCGCCGTAATTCTTCAACCCGATGTTCTCGAGTTGAGCTAGAGTGAGGTTAAGCTTGTTAACAGAGCGATGTTGTTGTTGTGCGTTCGTAGTCTACTTACATTCCTTTAAAAATCATCAATGACTAATTTATCAATGATAATGTGCTTTTGTTCAGGGCAAATTTATATAATTTAGTTTCCCTTGGGATGAATACAATAGTTCAGTATGTGATAATGACTATGTTTATCTATTGTTCTCATGCAATTTAGATAATATTTTATCACTGACGTTACCGCTATCGTTACTTTTGAGCATGATCTTGGTCGCCCTCCCATTTATCGTTTTTTTAAATTGAAAGTTACCGACTATATATTGGTTATACTCATCATCCTCTTTTTTTTTTTCTTTCAACCACCTAATGCTTTAAGGCCACCTTCTTTCTTTCTCTTTCTCTCTCTCTCTTTGAAAAAGTCTTCGTTGCCTTTTTCTCAAAGTGTCTTGCTTGGTTTTGCAGTCCATGTATGCTTTGACATAAGATTCAAAATATTTTTGGCAGTGATAGGTGTCTCTTTTTAGGGATGATGATTCGAAGAAGAAGGCTATTGGGCAAGAAAGAGAAGCCATTAAACTTTTTTGTTCTTGGCTCAACCACAGAGAAGGGTAAAATCGTCAATCACACGATCTTGACGACGAAGCGGAGCACCACAACGCTTTAGGTACCTTCTTTAATCGCGACTTGAAGTTTGTCGTTGTTGTTGCCACATCTTCAGCTTCAATATCTCTTGAGAATATAGTCCAAAAACTCCTTTGATCTCTACAGCGTAATTCAAATTGTACCGCTTTACCGCTTTGAGGTTTTTTAGCCTCTCTTCCACATACTCTTTAATATTATCTTTTATAAGTTTAATTCTGGCAGAAATGTATACTCCTCCAACATATTTGTTTTGCGTCTTTAAATCTCTGAACTTGCTTTCTGTGCTGATTTTGATTATTTCAAGGTAGCTGAGGTAATTGATGTATTAGCATACAGAACCAAAGAGTTTGCTTGGCAACTATTTCATCATCGATTAATTGTTGAGCTTTTTTACTAAAGTTTCGATGCCGATATAGGCGCTGATCAAAGTCTTACTCTTCAACTTTAAATAAATAAAAATAGCTTATCTGAAATATTTGCAAAAATGTGCCAAGCATGCTACATGCCCTCCTTTTCCGTTGTGGCAGAGTAGTGGGAGTTCTTCAACTCCGAGTTTCAATTTCAATAGCATTCATACACTTTTCGTATCACTCGGTGAAGTCGGCTGCCAGGCAATCCCTAGCAACCAGTAAAAGCGTAAATAACAGTGACAATCTAATGTAACAGTTTATTGTTGCACTTCAGCAAGGGATCCTGTAAAAATATGAGGGCCAGTACTCATACATAGCGTTCTACTTGCATTTTACACGATGACAACAAATCTAATTTGATGATAAACGGTTCCATATTCATGATAATATTTGACATAATAGAGGATTGTTTTGGCATTAGAATGACCACATGAGAATATGATGTGTTTTCAATGTTGATAATGCGTAAATTATTTAGGTCCACTGTTCCAAGTAGCGTCAAGACTATAGTCAAATGACTGATCAGATTTGACAGAAGATACCAGTATCTTCCACCTATATATTTGGTAATAGCTGTATTTCTAGATAAAACATCACCTTCAGATTTCGTGGAATTTTTTTGATCTGTCAGCCCATTTCTTACACTGCGATAATCCAACTTAGAAAAAGTATTGATCAAGTACACTTGTTCAGGTGAGGATATCTATGCATGATAAATCTATTAGATATAACAACTGTTAGACTGGAAGATCTACCAAAATGATCTGCTGGTGTTAATTCGTCATGCGTTGCTTTTGACTTAGTTGTCCTCGACTTGGCTTGATATGATTTCCTTCATCAATGGTATCTATAATGGCAAAAGGTGATGTTAATTGGGTAGACCCAGATTATGCAGTATTGCGGTGGGAAATGTATGGTACAGATGGGGAAGTATGTGATTAAATAGCAAGAAGCTGTAAGTACTTAAGAACATTTTCTTCTGCTCAGAAAATTGAGAGACGATGTTAAATAAAGTAGGAAAGTAACGAGGCAATAAAGAATAAAATTGATGGACATTTTGAAGAAGAAGCATATATATAATTCTCCCGAAAGGCAAATGACCAGATAGGATACTTTGATGGGTGTACAATAAACAAAATAATTGCAAGAGAAAGATGTCGTACAATTAAAAATCATTAATCCAACATGATAAAGGAAGAAAGGAGAATCTGAATTGTAATGTAAGAACCTGAATATGAAAAGAAATCTGTAAGACATGCTATTTGAGCCACTTTCTGCTTATTTTCATGCAGAAGTGTTACGCGCCGATTATTTCAGCTTAACAAAATATCTACACGATAATGCATAAATCAACACTTTTATCCACTTTATCAACTTTTACAATAAATTAATACAACAGTACCAATACTTTAAACAACATATTGCCCACTATTCAATGATTACTATAGACGACACTGTCATATCAACGACTCTAGGACATCCAACTCAACATCCATTTCTGACATCTGTGGCTGCTTGAGCATATTATACAAAAGTAACAAAGTGATTCCAATTACCAAAAAGAACTTCAACAAGAAATTTCGACTCATGATACGCTCGATATTGCGCCTTTTACTTGATTTCTAATGACTCATCATGCACTATCATCAACAATATCCCGTGCGTTTCAATATACCTCAACTTTGATTCGATACTTTTATAAATGATTCTTATTATAGCGATTATTCTCTTTTAAATGCCCTTCGTGGGCATTCTTTTACATCTAAAGATATCATACGATATCTCTTTTCATTTATTTAGCTTACTCAAATTACAATATAAAAGACCATAACTTTTCTTATTTAATATACGGACTCTTTCTATTTCATATTTACCGCTACCTTTGACTTTAGCATCTTGATTCTCAGCATCTTGATTCTCCCTTTTGACCCCTTTGAATTATAGATACATTCATCGTACTTTATATTTGATAATTTTGTGTCTCTACGGATTGATACTATTCTTTTTACTTTATTCTCTTACTGTACTCTTTGAACTTTCTTTTAGTACTTCTCTTTAAGTACTATATCTCTTTTACTCTACTCTCTGGTTCGTTACCTTTGTGTTAAATTTAATGGGTATAAAAATAACGTGGTGCTCATTACTTCTTGAAAATATTTGGTTCATCTAATTATTCTTAAGGACTGTCTTTCTGCTCTGCTTTTACTCTCTCTCTACAAAAATAAACCTACGTGTGACTACTGTCAAGGTAAGTGTGTACGT
>AZYI01000231.1:0-131960 GCA_000587855.1 Mucor irregularis B50
TATTTGGATTTCGGTAATTATTATCAAAAATTTCAACAGTCACAATGAACTAACTTTTTGGACATACGTAGGTCCCTTATTTCTTGTATTTCAACATTTTTCTTATTCTCTTTTTACTTTGCCACCTTAGAAGTTATCATGGGCTATACGTAAAGTGATTTGTTTCGTTGGATTCATATATCATGTCATTTACCTTTTTATAATATGATTAGAACTCCCTCACATGATCAAGTGTATGTCCCCGAGACACTCTTGAAAAAGAGGCGCACAGACGAAAAGACAGACGCAGAAAAGCAACAATTAAAAGCCCATGCACAAAAAGAAAAGAGAGATGCTCGTAAATTAATATTCAGAAAAGCAGATGAATATGTGAAAGAATATAGACAAAAAGAATACGACGAGTTACGATTAAGAAGACAAGCAAAGAGTGGAGGCAACTATTACGTACCAGCACAGCCCAAGTTACTATTTGTCATTCGCATTCAAGGCATTAATGACGTTCATCCCAAAGTGAAAAAAGTATTACAACTATTTCGTTTACTGCAAATTAACAATGGTGTCTTTGTGCGCATCAACAAGGCTACCACTGCCATGTTGCAAATGATTGAACCTTATGTCACCTATGGACCTCCTAATTTAAAGACAGTACGAGAATTACTTTACAAAAGAGGCCATTTAAAGTTGAATGGTCAACGTATTCCTATCACAGATAATGAACCCATTCAAAAAGAACTGGGGAAATACGGTATTATCTGTATAGAAGACATGATTCATGAAATATTTACTTGTGGAGAACACTTTAAGCAAGTGAATAATTTATTGTGGCCCTTTAAACTAAGTAACCCTAACGGACACAAAAAGGTCTCTTGGAAACCAAGAAAGTTCAAGCATTATGTGGAAGGAGGTGATGCTGGTGACCGTGAATTTGATATCAACAAGTTGATCCAATCCATGAATTAAAAGATACTATGACTTGTTTTGGTGGATAAAAGATCATCACACTTGTAGAACACATTAGATTATTATTCAACGCTTAAGGAGTAGACACGCTTTTACGGGGTGAAAGCATATTAATGCAAAACTCAAATACGATCGAAAAAGAGAGAGGAAAAATCCAAAATTGATTGTCTGTGCCGTACCGCTCGAAAGAGAAATGCATTCACGTCATCACTTTTTTTTCTTATATTTTTAAACACGTCGATGCATACCCATTTTTTTTTTTTTTTTAGTAAGTCATCATGGCAAACAACAATAAAAGTCTCGATTTACTCAAAAGCATATTGGCAGACACGCCACGGTTTACACAATACGCGCACCAAAAGTTTTCACAGATTATTGATCTTGAAAGGGAGCGTTATGGTAGTAATTCATATGGACATGAAGAAGGGAGACGAAATAAAAGTTTAAACCGATATACAGATATTATCCCCTTTGATAATAATTGCATTAAATTAACGGATACAAGACTAGGAAAGACGAATTATAAATATATTAATGCAAGTTGGATATTACCACCATACGACATCCCTAGAATTTATATAGCTACTCAGGGTCCACTTCAATCCACGTTGGTTGATTTTTGGAGGCTAGTCATTGAAAAACAAGTTCCGATTATTGTCTGCTTGACTCCACAAGTAGAGAAAAGAATTGAAAAATGTGCTAGATATTGGCCAATAGGAGACGAAGTCTTGGAACTCTCTGATCATGATTATCGATTCAAAATATGGAATATCAAAAAGGAACGAAAGGACGGAGACGCTGAATCCATTGTAAGAAGCATTGGCATTGAACATTATCTAGACAATGAATTGAAATTATCCACGCAAGTCACTCAATTGCATTTTCTGGGCTGGCCTGATCATGGTGTGCCTAACGATACAAAACCTGTCATTTCTCTTGTAAAATTAACAAGACAATTACATGAAAATGATAAACCTATCCTTGTTCATTGTAGTGCAGGCTGTGGAAGAACAGGCACCTTTTGTGTCATTGATTCGGGTGAATTACTCTTGAATATGAACAAGGAATTATTCATGGATCCCGTCTTTTTATTAACAGACTCGTTTCGTAAACAACGTACGACCATGGTGCAAGCTCAAGCCCAGTATAACTTTTGTTATAAAGCAATAAAGGATTTCATGACTGAATCTATCTAAATATAGTGTTGTAGTTGGTAACACAAACATTCACAAAGGAGGTGTACACACACACACACTGATATATATACACTCACACTCAATATATAAATCAGGAGCTTCGTTTGTGAAACTATGTGTTTGTGTCTATCAGTGCAAATGTGTGTGTGTGTGTGTGTGTTTCTGCTTTAAATACTCCCTCCATCAAATTATAAATTGCATTAATAAAAAAAAACGTCCCCTACCAATACTACTTTTTTTTACAAATTACTCGATCGATTCCCTTTTTTCTTGTGTGATGAATCATATTGTTATAACTTGTATAAGAATAGGGAATGCAAATCATAATTGGAATTTGTCATGTTCCTATGACACTGTAAATCAAATCATACAAACTTTTTGAGCTGTTACTATTAACAACACTAATGTATGTGTGTGTGTAATTCATTTCATTAGCGTTGTGTTAAAGTAAATACCTTCAGGAGCACATTCCATCAAACTATGTCACCTTATTGTGTGGTGAATCACTCAGATACACATTGTATTTTACGTACCTTATTGTTATAATACGCTTTTACTGCTCTTTTTCCATATTATACTCTTTATACTCCCTTGTCCACCCCCAACTCCCTTTTTCTTATTTTATTAAATTGCTTACTATCCTTTTTTTTATATATATATATATTTCATTGATCTTTTCCCAATCATATAAATAGCATCGGGTTATTTTACTTTTACTTTTTTATTTTCTTTTTTCTTTACTCTACCTAATACTAATGTCTTCTACAACAACACCTGTCAGTGCTTACTTGACACATTATAATTTTCACCCTGCGTTTCTAGCCAACTACATTATCGGTGAAGAGTTAGGATCAGGTGGATTTGGATTTGTGGTATCTGCTCGTGAACGCAAAACAGGTATTGAGAGAGCAGTCAAATTCATTTTTCGCAACAAAGTGCCTGCACATTGTTGGGTCAAAGACAGAGACCTTGGTGCTATCCCCATGGAAATTTATATCCTCAAAAATGTCAAGCACTCGAGTATCATTGGATATGTTGATTCGTATCAAGATGACCACTTTTGTTATCTCGTCATGGAATTACACGGTACACAATGGTCACTCAACGAGGAGGAGGAAGTGGAGTCACCCAGATCACCCGCTTTATCAGAAACATCGTCTCATGGATCCTACTGTTCTTCAACTTTGGATTCACCCATCGATGAATACCCTCCCATGGCAACACATAAAAATGACTTTTTCAACACTGTATTGATACAAGAAGAACAACCTGTCACTATTAAAAGAAGAACGTCTTGCGATTTATTCGAATGCATCGAACGTCATAATAACTTTGAAGAACCACTTGCAAGAATGATTTTCAAACAAATTGCTTCTTGCGTTGCACATCTGGATATGATTGGTGTATGTCACCGAGATATCAAGGATGAAAACATTGTCATTGATGATCAATTTCAGGTACGCATATGTAAAAACAAATGGCACACACAACTTTTCCGATATTAAATTTGTTTGCTATGTTGTAGGTCAAATTAATCGACTTTGGATCTGCTGTATTATTACCTCGTCATTTTGGTGATAAAAAAAATTACTTATTTAAACAATTCTATGGCACCGTCAGCTTTGCCTCGCCCGAGATCTTGATGGGAAAACCTTACCGCGCTGAACCCGCTGAGATTTGGTCTTTGGGTGTCTTGCTCTATACGATTTTATTCGGTGAAGTGCCCTTCCACGACCCTCATATGGCCATGACAGCTCAATTTGCTCAACCAAAATTACACGTCTCCCCTAATTGCTACTCTCTTATCTCTTGGATGTTGAATCGTTCACCAGAGCATAGACCCACTATTCATCAAGTTTTATTACACCCTTGGTTTTCCGAGTTTTAAATTATGGATATATCAACTAACAACAACACAACAAAAAAAAAAATTAGCAAAAAAATTACATACTCTTAATTTTAATGATTGAACCACACAACAACACACTTACAAACACACACACATTTTGCATGCTTTTTTTTTTCTAAAAAAAGACGATTATACCATTTAAGCACACACATACATACCACGCAAAACATATTTTATGCTTCTAATTTTTTTCCCCCTTTTTTTTCATTCTCCTAAACCTATATGCCTTTTTCTTTATTCCCTTTACGTACTTTTTTTTTTCAAGAAAGTATGTAATTAATTTGTAATTACTCTTTCTCCCTCTTTTATGTGTACATAAAAAAATAAACCACACTATGTTGGCCGCATCATTCGTATCCAGTTTCCCGGAGGAATGCTGAACAGTCACGGCATGGATGACAATGGAAGGTTTGCTGAACAATCAGCCTTCAAACTCAGCGCTCTGCTTCATAAAAAAAAATGACAGGGAGGGGCTTTTTTTTTTTCTTCTTCTTTTTTACTCATTTGCTAAATTAATAAGAAAAAATGTCAAGCACCGTTGTTGAAGGAAAGGATACAGTGAAATTTGTCAACGAAGAAGAAATCAACCAAGCTGCTGCTGCTGTTGAAGAAAAGAAGGAACAAGTGGAAGAAAGTGAAGAACCCGCCTCTGCCTTCAACCCAGAGACCGGTGAAATTAATTGGGATTGTCCTTGTAAGTTGTAAGAGAAACGACGTGACGACGACGAGACTGATGATAAGGGGGTATTAGGTTTGGGCGGTATGGCACAAGGTCCTTGTGGTGAGGAATTCAAAGCTGCTTTTAGTTGTTTTGTCTTTTCCGAAGCCGAGCCCAAGGGTTTAGATTGTGTTGAGAAGTTTAAGGGTATGCAAGATTGTTTCCGTCTTCACCCCGATGTCTATGGCGATGAAATTGATGACGATGAAGAAGAAGAGGAACAAAAGAAGTCAGAGGAAGAAGAAACTAAAGAAGAGCAACCTACCGTCTCTTCCGCTAACGAAGAAACTAGCTTTTCCTCTTGGGTTTCTTCTTGGTTTTAAAGATGATACGCCATTCTTTTGTTATATAGACTTTTTTTTTCATCACTTTATATAAATATTGTACAACAAGCAAATAAAATATCCCCCCCTCCCTCACTTTCATACAAGAAAAAAAAATGCGTAGTTGTGTTGTGTGTGTCAATCACGATTAATGTAGCCAATAAGATAAGGTTTATTTTATTTCAGAAGCAGCAGCCCCAGTATTAGAGGGAAACAGGATTTTTTCGCAGAAGCAGCAACAGCAGCAGCAGCAGCAGCATTAGCAGCAGCAACAGCAGCAGCATTAGCAGCAGCAACAGCAGCAGCAGCAGTAGTAGCTAAAGCAGCACTAGTACTAGTAGCCTCTTTCACAAGAGCAGCAACAGCATCAGCAGTAGCCTTAGTGGCAGCGGAAGCATTCTCGTTCATAGCAGCAGCAACATTCTCCGACTCTGTGATAATAGTTTGAACGCCTTTCTTAAAAGCAACATTAACAGCAGCAACAGCCTCTTTCGCAGCAGCAGCAGCAGCATCAGAAGCAGCCTTAGAGGCAGCGAAAGCAGCATCTCTCGTAGCAGAGGCAACAGCAGCAGACTCTTTCACAAGAGCTTCATCAACAGCAACAACAGCAGCAGGAAAAGCAGTAGCAGACTCTTTCACAGCAGCAACAGCAGCATCAATAATAGCCTTAGTGCTATTGGAAGCAGACCCTTCCGCAGCAGCAGCAATAACAGCAGACTGTTCCACAACAGCATTAGCAGCAGCAACGACATCAGCAACAGCAGCAGCAGCAGCAGCAGACTGTTTCGCGACAGCAGCAACAGCATCAGAAGCAGCAGACTGTGCTTGATTGAATTCTAAAGCACTACCCAAGTGAGCTAAAGCAAAGACGAAAGCAAGAGTAATCAATTTCATTGTTAAATTGTGATATGGTAAAAAAAAAAAAGTACATGACATTTATATAGATTTCTCGAGCAGGCGGAAGGGTATAAGGTGCAAAGAAGAGCTCTCTATGTATGCGCTTTTCCAACTACGATAATTATTCCAAATACTGTGCAACGCAAACAATTTCAAAAGTGACTACGTACTTCCCAGAGAAACGTTCTTACTTAAGTGTGGGATACATACTACTGCTCTTTCACGGCTATGTACATAAAACTATGTTGAGCAACAAAAGAGCACGACTTGCAGAATCGGATACTCCTAATGTAGGTAAATTGGCGTACGTACATAAATAAGAAGAAGCGTTGAGGCATGTTTAAGAGTGAAGGGCTCTTTTATTCCTATATGTACAAAGACAAGCATGCAGAAGATCAAGTCCGCCTCCATAAATCATGCATTGTATACATTAAGAACTTACTTTTGCACACAGGCATACATACGTACAGTCGTATGTACTTAAGAATCGCAAGTTATTCCCTCTCATGTATGTACGACATACGTTCCTGTCATTCAGGCATTATGTACCGAGTAAATCACATACATACCTCTTTTTTATAAGAATCCTCTCAGATAAAAAAAAAGAGCTACATGTACAAATCTATCTCAATCACATTTTTTGGTGCATACATCCAACAACATAAACAACCTACATACTACCCTCTCTCTTTCATCCTAAAAAATGTCTATGTCATGAAAATAAGGTTGCAAGAATATGTAATGATACATTTAATTACGCATATTATCAATGAGGAACGTTTATTAAATAGGTAAAAAAAAGGGCATCCAAGACGGTGTATTAACTGAGAAGAAGCAGAGGCAGTTGGATCAGTTGCTGTAGTGCTGCCTGCTGCTACATATCTCTTGTACTCGTCACTTTCCTTGAAATATTTGGGGAGATAAGTATTGTCACCTTCCAAAGGATCGACTTTACAAATGCTAAAACGAGTTCGTACATCGCATACAAAGCAGTCTCCATCTGTGGATCTCTGGTAACAAATTCTGGTACTTAGAGTTACACATTTTAAACAATCTGGCCCTAGTTTACAGTCGCTATAGTAGGACTCCGAACCAACAGGACATATCATGGACAACAAAGCTTGCACTTGTCCTACATTAGAAGCAGTACTACCTAATTGAGCTAAAGCAAAGACCAAAGCAAGAGTAACCAATCTCATTATTGTTTTTGATACTATATAGTAACTGAAAGTGATGAAACAAAATATAAAAAAAGGTGTAGAGGATTAATTTATATAGCTTCTACAGTTAGGCACAAAAAAAGGAAGGAATCTATGATTTTCCCACTAAGTTTATTTTGCTCTTTTTCTGGAGTACATACAATAAAACACAGATACGCCATGCATATCGAAGAGAACCGCATAAAAATATGATTGCACATACTTGAGCGTAAAATATCTATTAAACTATGTATTTACCATCATTCAATTCTACGTTGACCCTACGTTCAGTAATTATTGGCATGGTGAGAGCACAGATATTTACCCGTACTTTTAAAGTTGATTTTATTATTTTTGTACAAATTGTGGCTTATCAAGAAATGCAGAAGCATATTTAAGAGTCAAGGGCCATTGCTCTTGAATAGTCTTGCATATATAGAACCAGCTTCGTCTTCATACATTATGTGTTTGTATCCCTCTTGAACGCTAAGAAAATGATTACGCATAAATACTTGCATTAGGATTTCACGTTACGTTTTTTTTTTATGTACAATATGCCTTAAGTAATGGGCAAGCTATATCATATCCTAAGAATTCGCATCCTTTAAAAAAAGCGACATTGATATACATATGTATCCAATTAATGCTCTAACGTTCTCGATGCTTTTATAACTTCAATTAATACTACACAACAGTGAAGCACCTGTACCCTATCCGTTTCTATTTAGAATTGAGGTCGATTGTACGTACGTATTGAAATCAGGCTACTAAAATGCGTAGTATTCAATTATAGTCATATGCAATTGTTAAGCCAAGGAAATTTGTTTATTCGATAAGAAAAAAAAAGTATTTATGGAGAGGCAGCTGGAGGAGCAGCAGCAGCAGGAGAAGCAGCAGAATTAGCGGGAGGAGACATTGCTGCTACATATTTCTTGAAATACTCGGTTTGTTGTAATTGCTCGGGAACAGGGGGGTTACGAACGATGTCCTCGTAAATATCTACTTTACATTTGGCGAAACGATTTCGGTCATCACAGTCAAAGCAGTCTAAATCAAGGGCAGTAAGGTTTGCTAAAAGACATTTCTTTGTGCCCTGATCTACACAGTTTAAACAGTCTGGACCTTCTGTGCAATCTTTGAAAAGAGAATCTTTACTAGCAACGCATGGTATAGAAAGCAGCGCTTGGACTTGTCCCTCATTAAGAGCGGCACTGCCCAATCGAGCAAAAGCAAAGACGAAAGCAAAAAGAGCCAATTTCATTGTTGTAAGTAATGGTTGGTTAAGACGAAAAAAAGAAGATTAAGATAATACAACTGATGTATGGTATTTATAGTTTTTTTTTTTACAACCAGATGCAGAATAATGCAAAGATTTTCGTGCTTGCAACTACGCTTAGCGCACTTTGTTTGAGGTACATGCAATACAATGCAAATGCTATGAAAGTGCTTAGATAGTGGATCACTAATAAACAGTAGTATAAAATCGATTACATGTATGCATCATCAATTTGCGCACTCAGATGAACGTACAATTGATGGTAACTTAATAATTACATGTTGCCTCAAAATTTGGCACGCCAGGAATATCAAAGCGTGATCGCGGAAAAAAAAATCAAGGGCCTTTTGTTCTGAGAAGTCAGATATGCAGTCGATCAACCTCACCTTCATAAATCATGCGCATGCATCTCGCGTATGTACATAAATAGTAATTGCTCATTTTTGTACACAGTCATCATAC
Source organism: Mucor irregularis B50 (assembly GCA_000587855.1). Taxonomy (NCBI): domain Eukaryota; kingdom Fungi; phylum Mucoromycota; class Mucoromycetes; order Mucorales; family Mucoraceae; genus Mucor; species Mucor irregularis. The sequence continues at coordinate 8,941 of AZYI01000231.1, forward strand.
TTGCATACATACGTACGTTAGAATCTCAAAAAGTTTCTCTGGACTTGAAAAAAGTAAGGATCCTATTTTTTTCTTTTTTTAATATGTTTGTGTTTGGTCTTTGATGTAAATACATATCGTTTTTTTTTTCCTTTTTCAGTATTGTATACCTATTCTTTAACATAAAATAAAAGAAGAAACCATAACTGACGGCTTTAGCATTTCCTATTCTGTGTTAAAGAGCAAAAATTGAAATACGGTGAAGAACATATATGCGCGGTCGTGATGAATGAAATGCTTTTGTTCATAAAAGGTCCATGTGCTAAAAACGAGTGATGGATTGGCTTCCTCCAGATAATTCGAGTCATTAAATCTGAAGGACTTACCGCAACAGATACACTAATAGCAGCAATGATAATACCCAATCTATGAACCTTAGCCAGCATCCTGTGTAGACCTTTTGCTCAAAGATAGGCGAACACAGCTCAAGCTCCTTATCAATAGTAGATTTTCTTGTGCGTGGCAAGAACACCTCGGTATTGTTGGCATTGACATCTCTTTGGCTTCCAACTTCTGAGTAAGAGAGGTGTGCATTTTTAGTAATTAACGTTGGGGATTGGGGACCAATCATGCTGTCATCTCTGAACCGAAAAACGCATCGCTTCCTCATCTTTTAAGGGAATATGCAAGGCTATAGTTGACCTGCCTTTTGGGCAGTAGATCCTTCCCCAGAAATTAAAAGCTCACCAGAAAGCTACATAGCTCCCAGCACAGATCAGATCACTTACTCCTCCATTTTATCACAACGTGCCCCTTTTATAGACCTTGTCGAGCTAAAGCTATACAGAAAATCTATAGCCAAATAGTGAATGGGGGCTGATTCATCTTTGAACAATACGAGTATGCGGTTTCTCAACATTTTAATAGACAGATCCTCCGTTAGCCTTTCAAATTGCGTCGAACCTGATGGTCGCTTTACTGTGCTGCTATACTACATTACGAACAAAATATTGCAACTAATACGATGAATCTTTCTTCTCTTCTGGGGGAAAATAAAGCAGGTATGACTGCGAAGCTTACAATTGGAACTACAACATTTGATTTACTACTGACTTTTAGTTTGCGAGTGGGGAGAGACCTCAAATCCAAACGTTTAATTGGGTTCCAGCACTTGCTCTTTCATAAAACACGTCTATCTATCTTGATGTATATCTTTGGTATACACTACATAGCCACGTTTATCAAGCAAGAGACCTATTTGTATCAACTAATGCGGGCGAGGACCAAGTTTCACCACTTATCGACATATGCCCAACGTCGATCCCCTTTCCGGATTTTCGCTGTATGCATTGATACGCATTCTTTTAAAAGATCGGCAGACATCTTCTGTCGCAGTGCGTTGTTCACTGAGCACGAGCACCACACAGCCCCAGCTTTGGGAAAGGAATCATCCACTCAGCAGAGGAGAATACCCAGACAAAGAAAATACGCAAAGAAGATACAGCGACCCGCCCACAATAAAAAAACTAATTTACAAGCAAAAATGCTAAGTATCCAGCGTCTTCCATTTATTTTTACCAAGCGATAATTATAATTTTCTTAATAGTTACTATATAACAGACAGAATTAAGTTTATCAGCAGCTGGACTTAATAGGCATCATGTGAAAAAAACTGATTTGTATTAGATTTTGTCTGTTTTAGGCAAGGTTTCATATAGTTGTATGCGCGAAATATATTATGTTCTACCTGTCTTCTGCAAAACACTTTTATTCTTTTCTCTTCTTTTTTTTAAAAAAACGGGATTCATGTATGTAGGTGAGTCCAGGATAGTATGGAGAAAAACCGAGTTGCTGTAAATATCCCTATGACATGGATTACTTTTTCATGCTGCAAAAGGACCGCTCTAAATCAAGGGGGAACCTTAGTTTAGTTACCAAATTGACATGATTGGCTGGAACAACTGTTTATCTGTTGAATTTCATTTCAGCCAAGTCAAGGAGGTTATACGGAGTCTCCTTTTTTATCACACTAAATAGATTGAAAAACCGCAAGTGTGTGTGTGTGTGTGCTGAACGTTTTCATCATCAACGTGTATATAGTATGAGCGGGAAGAGTGGAAAGAACCAAGTGGGAATTTTCGTTTTTTTTAACCCCCCCGTTTTTTTCGCTTTCTCTTTCTTTCCTTTTTTCAACGTTTAAAAAATGAGAGAAATTATTCACGTACAAGCAGGTGGGTTTTAATTCATTTTAGTTTTTTAAAGGTCCTTCTTTTACTCATTTCGTGTAAAAAAAAAACGTAAAAGGTCAATGTGGTAATCAGGTAAAAGGAGACGTATGTGGAAAGAAACAAGTACATATCACTGACAAGTCGTGTCACATCAAATGATTAGATTGGTCAACGATTTTGGGAAACCATCAGTCAAGAACACGGTATTGATTCCACTGGTGCTTATGCGGGAGATAACGATTTGCAATTAGAGCGCATCAACGTTTATTTCAACGAAGGCTCTAATAATAAATATGTGCCAAGGTAACATACATGTATACTTTTTGAAATAAAGGGAATTTTAGGGATCTAAGTATGTATGTACTTGTTGCTGCAATAGATCTGTTTTAGTCGATACTGAGCCTGCTACGATGGATTCTCTTCGAGGAAGTAGCTATGGTAAACTTTACCGCCCTGACAACTTTATTTATGGTCAATCAGGTGCCGGTAACTCCTGGGCGAAAGGGTATTATACCGAAGGAGCTGAATTATTAGAACAAGTGTTGGATGTCATTCGTAAAGAAGCCGAACACACAGATTGTCTTCAAGGTTTCCAGCTCTGTCATTCACTTGGTGGCGGTACTGGTTCTGGTATGGGTTCACTTATTTTATCTAAAATTCGTGAAGAGTATCCAGATCGTATGCTTTGCACGTACTCTGTTGTTCCCTCTCCCAAAGTATCAGACACAGTGGTGGAGCCTTACAATGCTGTCTTGACCGTACATCAACTTGTTGAAAACAGTGATGCTACATTCTGCATTGATAACGAAGCCCTTTATGATATTTGTTTGAGAACCCTTAAATTAAGCAACCCTGATTATGGAGATTTGAATCAATTGGTGTCGGCTGTTATGTCTGGCGTCTCCACAAGTTTAAGATTCCCTGGCCAACTCAATTCCGATTTGCGAAAGACCTTTGTCAACATGGTGCCCTTCCCTCGTCTTCACTTTTTCATGGTGGGCATTGCTCCCTTGACCGCTATAGGAAGTCAGCAATATAATAATTTGAGCGTGCCTGAATTGACTGCTCAAATGTTTGACGCTCGTAATATGATGGCGGCCTCTGATCCTCGCCACGGTCGTTACATGACAGTGGCGACTATTTTCCGCGGTCGTCTTTCTACAAAGGAAGTGGAGAACCAAATGTTGGCTGTGCAGCAAAAGAATAGCAGCTACTTTGTTGAATGGATTCCCAATAGCGTTAAAACTTCACTTTGTGATATTCCCCCTGTTGGCTTCAAGATGTCTGGTACTTTTATTGGTAACAGCACGGCTATACAGGAAATCTTTACTCGCGTCAATGAACAGTTCACTGCTATGTGCAGAAGAAGAGCTTTCATGCATTGGTACCTGGATGAAGGCATGGATGAAATGGAATTCACTGAAGCCGAGTCCAATATGAATGATTTGGTTTCTGAATACCAACAATACCAAGAAGCCACAGCTGAAGAAGATTATTTGGACGACGAGGAAGATTATCCCGAAGAGGAAGATGAAGGAGTTGAAGAGGAGTAGTAAACACACTCTTATCTTTTATTTTTTCAAACATCATATCATATCGAAAATAAACAATTTATTATTATTATCATTAGTAATTCAATGCTATATAGGTCTGTACATCATGGTTTAATATAATTTAGCGATCGTTGGCGAATCTCGCAAAGGTCAAGACGCTCTTCCAAAAGCCTTTTTTGGGCTCTGCAGCCACGTAGGGTTCTGTTGCAGCAGCAGCAGCAGGTAGTGGTGGATCTACCACCATATCTTGGGAGGGTGATTTATTATACTCAAAGTCCATGTATTCTGCTGCTGTGGAGTCATCTTCATCTAGTGAACTCATAAACACGTCCTTTTGACTATCGAAATCAGACGCCGCATCATAAAATTCAGAGGTGGGTGAGCTCTTGTTGGATGTGTTTGAGCTTTGGTCGGAATAATAATTCTCAGCACTGCTGTCTATGCTGGTGGACCTGGTTGTTGGATTGCGCAAGTGGGCGATATAACTTGAGTTGGGTAAAATGACATGCTGACTAAGATCAAGTTGTTCTTCTTCAGTGGCGGCGGTAGTATTTGTAGGTGTATCTGTAGTGTATGCTGAATGCCTGCTTTCTTTCTGTGGTTGTGGTTGTGGTGTAGTCGTCTTTTTTGAGATCATTTTACGCTTCTTGCTCACTCCAAGCGTGATTGGCGTGACTGTAGACGTTGTTTTATTAGGATTCAGGTACTTGGAATAGCTGTTTAGAGGAGCACCTTCTAATTCTATTTCATCAGAAGGTGATTCAGCGTTAGGTAGGACCACTGCTTTTTGTATATTAAGTTTTCTCCTCCTTTTGACAACGGGCTTTTTTTCCTTTAAGTTTTGGGATTCTTCTCGTTGTTCTTCAAACGGTGATGTATTTACAGATAATTTCTTTTCTAATTCTCTTTTACTGATGGCATCTGAAGCTGCGCGAATAGAACGTTTTGTGGGTGAAGTGGGTTCTGAGGATAAGGAAGGTTCTACTGAAGGTTCTTTTTCTTGTTCTCTTTTATTTATAGCAGCAGAAGCTGCTCGAATAGACCTTTTTGTTGTTGCTGTTGCTGTTGCTGTGTTTGCAGGAGTTATTTGTGTGCTATTTACTGAGTCATTAGATGACTGTGATGGGGATGGAGATCGACTTGTGTTGGGACTGGTTGTCTTGGAAACGGGTTGTAAGGAACGCTTCTTCTTTTTCACTTTTACTGTTTCTTCCTGTGTTTGTAATGCATTTTTATTGGATAATCTTCTTTTCTTTCTCTTTGTTCCTTCTGTTGTTAGAGACGGAGGGGTGCTCATGAGGTATTTTTTATTATAGAAAAAGTATATTGTTTATCACAACAACAACAAGAAAAAAAGAAATTTGTGATTTGAGTGCCGCTCATTTTCATTAATTTTGCCCGTACAACCAACCCCACAGTGGATCTTTGTTTTCAAAAGACTAAATTGGGCCATTGGTGTGCCTGTATTCTTTTGTAAGTATTAGTTTTTGTAGCAGACGTTCAAGGGAAAAGTCTTTAATTGGAGTCTCTTTTAATCTCTTTCGAAATGAATCCCTTCTTCCAGAGAGAAGAAAAACGGAAATTTTACATTCTGGGAGTACACTGGCGTGGGCACGCGTACATTCACGCCTATTGTCACAAAAAAGAGTGATCTACTACAGTTTGTAAACTTATAACCAACACGGAAGCTCACGGCTGTGGCAAAAGTGCTGCCCTCTGATCTCTCTCCTGATACAATTCAAAGTCCGTCCGCCTGGCTTGCTCTTTTTCACAATGCTCACGATGAAATACTTCTACGGAGGTGCTCGACTCGAAGGCTCTTCCTCCTCTTTACAGCTTTGACCTCTTTTTAACGACGCCCGCTACGCCCAGAATTTCCCTTGACATAAAATCCAAAATTTCCTTCGGCAAAGAATAGTGATTTTATTAGCAAAAGTGGAGCGAATCTATTCTCATCAACAATATTCTAACCAAATATAATATAATACAAATATACATGTTTTTATGCGTGTAAAATTACTCTACGATCAAATCTTCAACAAGCCAGTCTTCAAAAGTCATGTCAGGAAGGAAACGTCTGACAATAAGGGGAATCTTCTTTTCTCTCAACTCTTTCATGGCAATAGCCAAAGCATCAGACTCACCGTCAAGTTCAACCATAACAGGAGCATTTAAACTATTGAAAAAAAAAACGGACTTGAGTTCCTTTTCCTTTATCACCTTCTTCGTTCATCTTACCTAATCTGCAGAGCACGAGTACCCAAAATTCTTGCTCTTTCATATCTAGTCATGTATGGTGTGGTTTGCTTGACTTTACTTTCTGTAGGTTGAGTAGCTTCATTGACGTCGAGAATCAAGACATTGTCTTGCTCTCCCATCTATTGCACACAAAAAAACGTTAACATTGACAACTGTGAAAAACAGAAAGAATCGACTTGTTTGGAATACTAACAGTGACACTAGAGGAATAAGAGTTATTATCATAGACACATACGCATTATCTCCATGCATACAACTTACTCTTGATTAGACATGGTGATATAGAGTAAACGTTGAAAGAGGTGAGTTTGGACAGAAACCAAAAAAATGGAAAACTTCATCTCTGATAAGCCACATGTGACGTTGAATCCTTTAAATCCGATTTGCATTGAAATCGACATGAATTTATTACAGAGTACAAACAATACAATACAAAATTATATAAAAAACAAAATTAAATGTAAACTGACGTATTACCACCATCTGCATTGCTCTTTTGTTCTGACGACAGACTCTTGTTGATATTCAAGGAGCCAAGACCGGTGATGATAGAAGTGGTTGTGGTAACTGCTGACGTATCAAGCATTCTTTGCTGGTGCTGGCGAATATACCTGCTGCTGCTGCTGCTGTTGCTACTGCTGCTGTTGCTGATGTTGTTACTTGGATTATTGTGAATCTTGCTGTATATTCTTTTACCATAAGGTGTATTACGGATAGAAGGCAAGAAAGGGCGAATGCATGCAATGAATTGTGCTCTTTGATCATCCTCTGCAAAGTCCAAGCAAGTCTGGATCACATAATTGGCATACGAGTCGCGCAAAAACTTGTCCATATTAGGATGATTGATTATCCCTTCAATCAACAACCTTCTTGTATCTCTCTCAGCAACACGAATACACTAGTAAAAGTATGTCATGATGAGCACGCAAATAAGTTTAATTTCAGCATAATGTACCTTTTCAATCACATTGGAACTAAACTTTTGAACAGACAATTTGCGAATAGGCTCAATGAATCGACGTATCAAGTTATCAGAATAGGCTGCATCGCCCAACTCCAACACATACTGTACGACGTAGTTCCCAAACGGGTCTTGCACCAAAGGCAACGCATGGTGTGTGATCACATTCACTAATTGAGCCTACACGTAAACAAATAAAAAGTAAATATTTGTGTGTACAACAAACCATTCATTTTTTAATTTAACCTTTTGAGAGGGTGTAGCATGGTCTATACATCGTTGATAGACGCAACATCCATGCTTATGTGAAGCCACTTGAATGCAATGCTCACTGACAGTGTCGTAAATAAACTGGTTATGCTCCGGACTTAATTTATGAAGGCATTTCTGAATAACGTGATTGCCATTCAAGTCCTTGATCAGTGCCACCACATTTGGCTCAAGTGCTACAATCACCGCTTGAATCTAATAAGTTTCGTAATCATTTAGCATTTGTTTCCCCCTCCTTTTCTCTCTTTCTTTTACACACACCTGACGTTTGGTGGATAAAAACTCAATCAACTTTTGTACAGCTCTTGTACCATGCATGCTTAGACAGATTTTCAAGAAATCGGGTGCAATCACATCCACAATCACGGACCGTTGAGCATCGTCGCACCGTTCCAGTAACTTTTGACAGAGATAATTGCCGAACGGATCTGTCATCAAGTCAACAAAATGCGTATGGACTTCTTCGTAGATTGTGTTGACATGGGTACTGGATTCTTCCATTTTTGTTTGGAGAAAGCGACAGCCGTGCTGGTCTTTGCATAGCTCGTACAGTCTACCTTTGAATTCTTCTAGTGGCACACCTGCAAATTTATTCACTTCTGGTGGTGGCAGCTCCATGGATAGACCCACCGCAGCTGTTGTTGTGCTCGATCTTCTGACTTGCTGTGGTTCTTGTTGCTTCAGGTTGAATAGGAAAGGTTCGTATAAGGTGGTTTTGGAGAGGGGCGCTGTTGTATCAGTCATGTTATTAGAGTTACAAGTGGATGTGGAATTGGAATATCTTAATGCGGGTGTAGAGGGCTCTTGCAATTGTTGTTGTTGTTGTTGTGATGTTAGGGTATGTGAGAAGGGGCATTGCTCTTTTAAAGTACAGTAGCCATAGTGGCGAAATTGCTGACAGACGTCTCCGTAGGTACCGCTGTTGTTCATACGGTACGATCCTAGTGCTGCAGCCATTTGTATATCGGAATAAGAGTAGGATGTAGCAAGTCGACTGTTTTTGGGCAAAGTGGATGTGGCATGATTGGGTATGTGACCTACCGCTGTGGAAGAAGTAGTGGTAGCACTCGTGGTGGTGGTGAGTGGCCATCCATGAGAGAATCTTCTTACAGGTTGGCCGTAAAAGGCCGCTTGCACGTCGTGCGCACTGCTCACATCCAATGGTCCTGGTGCACTGGAATAGAACTGCTGCTGTTGCAACTGGGATGGTTGTTGTGGAGGAAGAGGTGCAGAATGATCTAGATATTGTCCCCAGCTTTTGCTTCTAAGCGATTCAACGCTTCTAGCAGAGTTGCTTCTGAGATTGGATTCCAAATCTAAATCAGTGGTCGAAGTAAACTACATGTAACCGGCTTATTAAAAAAAAAAGAGCCACTAAATACAGTCGCTTATTCACTTACTAATCCATAATTTGCATTTACGTTATCATTCAACATGCCGCCACTACTGTTGGCATTATTGTAGTAGCGTGAGTATAAATAATTATGAAGGCCATAAGGAGAATTGGAATCTATCATAATTCAATATTGAATAATTAAAAATATTAAATAGGTGCACAAAGTATTTACGCACCAGCATTATGATTGGCTTCAGAGAAAAATGAGGTATGGTGATGGAATCCGCCATGCATTGAACCAACGTCGACACTGAAAGATCTTGGCGGAGGCTTTGTGAAAAAATCAATAGGAGTATCATTGTGATTCATTGAACTCTCAAATAGATTATTGCTACGTATGTGCGTCATTGGGTGAATAAAATCTTTTGTCTATGCTGATAAAGTTGGATCTTACCTTCTTTCATCGTTTGAATTACGACGTGAACCAGGTACAGAACGCGAAGCAGCAGCAGCAGCAGCAGCGGCGGCAGCGGCGTTGGAAGCAGTCATCGCGGCCACGTTATGAATTGAAAATTGGTCGTATGTTGTATTGTAATAATCAGAGGTTGAAGTGTTTGTCGTTGCTGCTGGCTGTTCTTTTGGAATTTGATTCTCTATAGTCATTACCATCTACTTGTAGAAGGAAAAAAAAAAGGAAATAAGGAAGAGAGAGAGGGGCAAATTTGACCAAAAAAAAAAAGAGAATGCCATTTAGTAAGGAGAAATACTAATACTCAAGATATTTTATACCCTACATTTTTCAAAAGGATGCAAGAAGGACAAGGAATTGGCTTCAATAAAACTAGCACGAAATAAAGATCCTTCTTTTTTCTTGAATTATTAAAAGGTTGAATAGAATGTTGTTTACTTGAAGGAAATAAGAAAACAGAAAATTAAAAAGGGAAAAAAAAAGAGAGGAAAAGAGATATGGATAAATGCAAAGTTATCTTCACATTGTGCGTCACTTTTAGTGCTTTTGTTTACATTTAAATGTTTGCGAATTCTTATTGCAAGGAATTGTCGCTCTGATCTGTTTTAGTAGTGGTAAATTATTGAAGTTTAAAGTTTACTGATGACACGAATTTTAAGCCTTAACGCTTTATTGTTGAGTAAATTAAGTTTGAGGCACGTAAAAAAAATTGGCGTTATTAATAGGAGAGCCCTACGTAGGAGGTGTTTACACTAATACTTTTCCCTTTCCTTACTTTGTCATATTGACACTTTATTAATGATGCAGTAATATCAGCATACTTGCTGTTTAATTTCTAAACAGGGATTGTTGCAAAAGTGGACCTTTCATACGAATTATGCAAAAGTATTGAATAGATAACTATTGTTATTTACCTTTCAAGTATCGTACAAGAGAAAGTCAGAAAATAAAAGTTACAGTCATCGTAGACAGTACATTCTAGTGCCATGTTGGACGATGATTATGCCATTGCTCTAATTACGCGGTATTTACTTAGACGAAGAGATGAGTACAAGTAGCGAGAACTGCATAGCTTAAGTGAGGCGAAGCTGTCATATTAATATTCTCTACTACACTGGGCTAAGGCTCTACCAGGACAAAACCTCGTTTGAGTTCAAAAGTGAATGCGACAATGAAGGATCGTGGTCAACAAGTGCTTCTTGGAAATATCTCAATCAAAAGCGTATTCATGCTTTTGGGAATATTTTTTCGGACAATGAAATAATGGCAGCAAGTGTCCAACTTGATTGTTCGATCAATGATAAATCACTTACCTGTTTTTTCGTGATAAACTAGCTTATATTTCTATAAAGATTGACCACAAGTACGTTTCCTTTCGCTTTTCTTTCTTTCTTTTTCTATCTCTTCTATCATGAACGACTACACTTCATTCCCCACATCAAGTGTATTCTGGATAAATTCAGTGGTGCATACCACTCAAGACTTTTCTCGGTTTGCCTCACCTCTACGGCCGTGTAGGGACTCTTTCTTCCTGCATTCTTTGCCGATTGGAGGATCTGAGTATTGGATGCAGGGTAAAGAAAAAATGGGTATCACGCAAGAATAAAATATTCGATGTGGAAGGTATGTAAAAAAGAACACCTGTAAGGATATACATTCCCAATGTATTGAATAGTATGTATTGCAGGGCTTTTATGGCAGTGGGGGTCGCGACAGAGTTCACGTAGGTCAACGAAATTGGAACGCGTCCCTTTTTGTTATCTGTACGCGTCAAAATTTGTCCTTTCTCTCTTTTTCCTTCTCCTAAATCTTAAACATGCTCACCAAAGCTGAAGCCGCGTGCTTCATTCTCAACTTACCAATCTCTGAAGAGAATAAAGAAAAAGCCCTCAATATCTTTGAACAAGCCGGAATGATGCCCGTGTACCTGTCGAATGGGGACATGATGTCTCCGGTTGCCACGGGAGTTGAGAAAGTTATTAGAGAGCCTTGGAAGTACAAAAAATATGAACTATGTCATAATAATGAAACAGGTATACGTCTTTCAAAAATATTGTATCGCTTTGTGACATTCTCCAACAATTTTTAAACCTTTTAGCGTAAGAAGAAGAAAAAGAGGGCAATATCACTGGTAAAATAAGAGTGCATCGCAAATTCTGCTAAGAGCTTATTGATCAATTTTTGCTCTAGTTCCCACTTCACAAAGAGCAACTCTTGATCTTTTAAAGCTCATCTTTCCCAGCACTACATACAACACAACACCTGTGTTCTTTGACAAGAATGAGGTGTTCTCCATTGTAGAGCAATACCTTCCTCCAAAACACGATCTCACTGCTGAAAAGATAAACTACTGGATGGGTCAAGACAAGTTTTCTCCCACAAGAAGAAGAAGACAGATCAACAAGATAAGAAAAAATGGAAGGGATTTGAACCTTATCGATGAAAAACTCAGAGGTTAGTTAATGTATCTTCTTTTTACAGTTTTACAAGATGCCTAACGGCTGTTACGTAACTATAGACTTCACTTGGAGCGATGTCTCAAATATCGAAGAGTTTAGAAAGTTTGTTCGAAATTCAGCTGATGAGTGCCTTACCTTGGGATATGCAAGAAAGTCGAGAAGTGAAAAGCAAGTAGCCGCAGTTCAACAATCGTTGAACTTGCAGTCTTACAAGTTGAAGAAGAAGCTTCTCTGTGGTGAAGTTTACCACTCATACAGCAATGCAAACGAAAAGATAGAAGAACGAGACTTGAGGGAGGAGGATTTGGATGTGGACTCGGACGGGAACACTCAAGGTACAAGCATCAGATTTCTTCTCCATAAAATTGGTTATAACTTACTATCTTATGAGTATAATTTTTAGATCTCTAAGCAACATTCAAGAGTTTAGAAAGTTTGTTCGTTCCTCGAATCTCATAACGATAGGGTACGCCAGAAAATCTCGAAGTGAGAAGAAACGAGATGCGGTTGAGCAATCGATCAACCTTCAAACTTTCAAACTGAAGAAGAAACTTCTTTGTGATGAAGTATACCATTCTTACAGTGACGCAAGCCAAGGAATCGAACAAAGGGATACAAGCAGCGATGATTTAAATGTTGACGCCGACGGAGATACCCAAGGTACAAGCATCAGATTTCTTCTCCATAAAATTGGTTATAACTTACTATTCTATGAGTGTAATTTTTAGATCTCTAAGCAACATTCAAGACTTTAGAAAGTTTGTTCGTTCCTCGGATCTTATCACGATAGGGTACGCCAGAAAGTCGAGAAGTGAGAAGAATAAAGGCGCAGTTCAACAATCGTTGAGCCTGCAAGCATTGAAGAAGAAATTTCTCTGTGGCGAAGTGTATTGCTCGTACAGCAATGCAAATGAAAAGATTGAAGAAAGAGACGATGATTATGCCATTGCTCTAATTACGCGGTATTTACTTAGACGAAGAGATGAGTACAAGTAGCGAGAACTGCATAGCTTAAGTGAGGCGAAGCTGTCATATTAATATTCTCTACTACACTGGGCTAAGGCTCTACCAGGACAAAACCTCGTTTGAGTTCAAAAGTGAATGCGACAATGAAGGATCGTGGTCAACAAGTGCTTCTTGGAAATATCTCAATCAAAAGCGTATTCATGCTTTTGGGAATATTTTTTCGGACAATGAAATAATGGCAGCAAGTGTCCAACTTGATTGTTCGATCAATGATAAATCACTTACCTGTTTTTTCGTGATAAACTAGCTTATATTTCTATAAAGATTGACCACAAGTACGTTTCCTTTCGCTTTTCTTTCTTTCTTTTTCTATCTCTTCTATCATGAACGACTACACTTCATTCCCCACATCAAGTGTATTCTGGATAAATTCAGTGGTGCATACCACTCAAGACTTTTCTCGGTTTGCCTCACCTCTACGGCCGTGTAGGGACTCTTTCTTCCTGCATTCTTTGCCGATTGGAGGATCTGAGTATTGGATGCAGGGTAAAGAAAAAATGGGTATCACGCAAGAATATCACTAAAATCTCCTCAACTTTGGACTCTGTCAGACTAGTATTTGTCGATTTCGCTGGATTTTCGACAAGTCCAGATGACGTGCGGGAGTTCTTAGAGTAAAGAAAACTTACAAGAACACACAAGTTGATACACTTAACAATAATTTATCTACTATAGGAACCATCCCAATGTCAAAGAATTGGTGGTGGACACCGGGGCCTCAAGGTCTGTGAATGGTGGTAGAGGCTGTAACAGAGGACTTTCTAAACTCGATAATTGATAATTCCAAGTCTTTTGGTATCCCTTCCAAAACCTATTATTAGGTCTAGTCATCTTGCTGCTAGTCATCCAGCTTTTCTCCCAAGATATATGTATTCGCCATCCTATCTTTCCATTGAGTCAATAAAATATTGCAAAGCGATCATGTCAGCACCAAATTAATTTTTAAATCAGCCTCACTGTAGCTCTCATTTCATATGGGCGTGTGTATAAAAGTGTGATAGGTTTCTGATCAGGTGGCCGGCCAATGGCTACGTATGGCCTTCAATCATCATCGCTGCTCTGCGGTTTGGTCACACTGTGTTTGCAAGTCACAGGAGTTGCATTAATACCGACCATTGCCTTTTTCCCTTTTCCCTTTCTTGCTCATTACATTCTTTTTCATTTTAATGGAGCAATCATTACCCAATTTCGCAAAAGAAGCTTTTCATAACTTGAAAAACAGTATCTTCCAAGGTGGCGGGAGGAGAGGATATTATGCACAAATGGACGAGGAGTCGGAGAATGAAGACAACAATATGTCTCATAGCTTATTCTATTCCGTTCACCAAAATAACACTAACATAAACGAGGATAGTATACCGCTGACACTTTCAAACGCTTATTCAGATAGAAGCCAACTCTTATTCGAACAGTCGGACGAATATGAAGAAGAAGAAAGTGTAATATTAGAAAGTCATTCACGTTTAAGAAATTCAGAAGACAATTACGAAGAAAGTCCAGTACGTAGAAAAAAAAAACTCTTATCTCTGTATTTTATGTCACTTGGCGTTGGAGTTCTTAATATTTCATTACTTGATAGAAACCATCGGCTATTTACCTCGATCCACCTGTAAATGAGACGCAACCATACACAAACCCCAAATCTTTATCTGAATCGTTACTACCAACAACTGCGTCGGTAGGTGTCACAACCACTATCGCTTTAATACTCGAGCTAATGATGGTCTCACTCTCTAGATACCGACTGCAACAAACACTTTGGATAGAAAGTACAGAGACCCAATCTTTGCATTACTTTACTGTCTCGCTACTGTCGTTTTTATACTGTCTGGCTTTATCATCTTATTCACAACAAATGTAAGAACTCTTGATATGGAGATGAATAACTGGGATTAATAAGAATTCATAGAGTCATAGCATAGAGGATTATGTGAAAGGTTCGACATTCAAGACGATCAAAGATAGTGCAGGTAAACTCCTTTCCATGTTATATCATCACACGTTCTATTGATAAGCTAACGGAGTCTAATTAGGAATACTGTCAATCATCATTGCAACTGCATTAATAATGGGAACAGTATGGCTGTATGTATTACGGACTTTTACAAAGGTAGAGTAGAACGAATCAAACAAACATACACAGAGGGGAGACACTAACACGAGTCAATAGACACTTGTGTGGGGAACTGTGGTATGTATTCCAGCTACATTGACCGCTATGTTCATTTGGACTCTTGTTGAATCCTTACAAACGCACGCTATTTACGATGGCAACAAAGAAAGATCAGTTAAAGATACAGGGTATGTTTAGTGTTTGCGACTTGGACATATTTACCATTTTACCAACCATCTAATTCTGTAGTCTCACGATCATGTCTTTTATACCATTCATTTTGAATCTAGTCTACATCAAAGTCATATTTGATAGTAGACATAGAATCAATAAGACAGTGTCAGTAATAGAGGTAAATCTTTCAAAGCGTAATCATTGCCCTTGTCTTGTACATACTCATTGAGTAATATGTATTTTAGCTTGCATGTGATGTTATTCGATACAATCCTGGTATCATTCTTGTATCGTTTATATTATTGGCTGTTTTTATTATCTTTTCTATCGTTTGGATCACTTTCTTCAACCGTTTATGGCTAATTGGTCATTTGGGTGATCCCGCGTCACTTTCAGGTAGCACCTTTTAGATTTGTTTGTCATTTAGGTTAGACTTACTGATAGATGTTGTAAATTACAGGAACCGTTTGGATTGTTCACAACTATGTTTATTCTCTGGCTGTGTTTTATGTCTTTTACTATATGTGGACAGCCAAATTGCTGATTTATATGGAAAGGTGAGGTTCTGAAGTGTGAATGTTTGAAACAAATACTTAATTCATTGGGGTTAGGTTTGCATTGTCATCTATTACAGCAGATTGGTACTTTCACCGTACAAAAGCATCATCATCCACTCCAGCACTTCCCCCTTGGAAAAATGCGTTGGTCAGAGCATCGACTAACTCTCTTGGCACACTTGCGTTTGGAAGTCTGATATTAGCCGTGATACAGTTCCTTCAGTTCACCGCTAGAGGAATGAGAAAGGTCGGTATTATAAAAGCTCACATTTACTGCAATTGTCACTGATGCTCTTCATTCTAGTATACAAAAATGCCTCGACCATTTGCTTCATTGATATCAATTTTGTTGGGATACATCGATGCAATGATCAGTACATTTAATAACTATACAATTAGTTTGGCTGGAATTACCGGCGAGAATTTCTTTTCCGCCGCCAAATCTGCTACCAAGATCTTTAGACGTAACTTATTAACTGGATTGTTTGGTGGTAAATGTGTCTTTTCTGAAATGGAAGTAGAGCTATTGACTTAAATTGAAGCATTGTAGATCTTTTAACTCAAATTATCTTATATATTGGTGCAAGTGTCATAGCATTGTCCTCAGGTTTCGGTGCCTATATATACGCCACCCACAATCTTCACTCACCACACGGATTTGTGGTTGGTTTAATTGGGGCGCTGATGCCTTGGTACATGTCCCAATTTTTCTCTTATACCATGATGAGCATGTAAGTCTCTGGATTAATAGTAAAATAAACATCGTTTTATTAACTCACTACTCTTTTTCTTTGATATAGTGTCGATGCAACCTTCCTTTGTTATGCGATCGATCTCGACACCGGTACTGTTCATTTATCTGCTGCTCATACTGCATTTTCTGGATTTGATTAATCCATCAACATACGGCATTCATACTCTACTATACAAATATATATCCCCTACATATGACACTCACCTCTACATACATGAATTCATTCTTGTAGTGGTGGAATTATTAAATATTATTTTTATCAATATTATACATGCAGATATAACATTGATGAGGAGGGAATGAAATTGAAGGGGGGGGGGTTGGTTTCTAGCTCTGGGTTATAGAGGGTATTTTGAGTTACATAGACCCTAAGATGGGATTGAAAGGGGCGCACCAACTTCTCCATAAGGTATGAGGTAATTGTGGAGAATGGGTAGGCTACGCTATCTTGAGCCTATATCTAGCCACGTATTATCGAGATATTTTTGCCTTCACTTACGGAATGATAGCGCATAATGGCATGAGTCATACGCTATATGCCTACTGTTTTTGCTGTGCATTTATGCTCGCTTATAACACGTAAAACTTTAATTGTTTTTTTCTCAGCCTGTACACCCTACGCGGTGCTAAATATATCACACTTACAAAAAAAATAATAAACCCTAAAGTTTGTGTTCCATCAAACTTCAATGAGGTGGCAGTTGTGTCATATGTGCCTGTGCGCGCAGCAATAATAGGTGTTGACATACGTTGTGTCATGGTGCGTATAAGCTAGAATCTGTACGCATGTATCATCGGAACAGTCGTGAAAACACACTACTCAAACTTGTAAACCGCAGTCGTTGTTCGGTGGTAACTGGCTCTCCCACGGAATTGACACATCTAAATTTGCGCTGGTCATTACTCAGTCAATGCTCAGCATGTTTAATCATCATTCTCTTTGTAAATATAAACAAATGATGATAATACTATACTTGGCGAGACTAATTAGAACCAAAAACGGTCTATCAGATCATTGGCTACCCAGCATTGCGTATGTATTCTAGACGCTGCCATTCTATGAGAGTAATTTTAGGATAAAATACGTACTTGCGATAAATTTTATATAAGTTGTATTTCAAAATGCGTTACATGGCAGTATGAGGTCATGACTTTACATACGCACATCAGACTAAAAACCTTTCTTGATAATGAGCTGTCGCATACCCTTAAAATTTTGGTGAAAAAGAGTCGGTACTTCACTCTTTGGTAGGCATTATAGCTTATTAGTAGTTAACAATTCAATCCGAAACCTCTTTCTTGAAAACAGCCTTGTTCTTTTTGCTTGATTGCTGGGCAACAAGAAAGTCTTCCCAGCGGATGCGTGTGGACGGGTAAGATCACCATCGCCGAAAAGATAAGAAGAGGTCTTTTCTCGGATGAGGACAGCAGTGACCAAATCGCCATCACCTTTTGTTCTTCCAAACCATAAAAGTAGGCTGTAACAATGTATGTACTTTGCATATTATCCAAGTCGTACGGTGATTTTGGAACGTTGTTTTTGCTAATTTTATTGAGAAACATAATAAACTTTAAACTTGAATGATTGAGCACTACAATTACCACGACAGCAAAGTCCATGCAAGTCAAATAAATCTTGTTGGTTTTCAGGAGAGGAAGAACGTCGTTCATTGTGCAGCAATTGATCCTCACATTCTCTGATTGTTGCCTTATTATTATGCTTTCATCCGCACTGGTTTCCTTGCACTCCACGGGGCAAAGCTGAATGTCATCATCATCTTTTTCTTGATCCACTGCTAAGAGCATGTCAATTTTCCCTCCGATATCATTATCATTTCCATTTATGACCTGCATCCTTTGTGTTCTATTCGGCACGGTTTCTCCTTCCTTGATAATTAAATCTGTATTGCAAAGAACAAATTTTACTAACTGCTTGAACTTTTGAAGAAAAGTGCTCTCAGAGAGCTTTATTTTCATTGTTATGTACAGCAATTTTTTATCCAAAAACGAAAGCCATTAGAGAGGGTTTCTAGTAAGAGTTTTGAATTTGGGGACACTTTACATAAGGAAGCAGACTCAGCAAATCAATTTTCCATTGTAGCGGTAATATCAGTTATTCCAACAAGAGAATAAGAGACGCGACTCTGTTGCCAAATTTTGTGGAAAGAAAGGGGATATTCATGCTAAGTTTAAAAGAAGGGAAAAAAGATAATTTCTGATTGGTTGATTTATCACTTGTTATGGTCAATTTTTAGTACCACCAAAGGGAAGAAATCATGACACTTCCTTACTCTAATCCGCATCGTGCAGTAATTCAAGGATCCCGACAATTTAGTCATAGGCTGTTGTTGGTAGCATATCTTTGAAGTGAGTCCCTAGATTAAATGTAGTGAGCGGCTTTCGGATCCTACGTTAACGCTACCTATCATCATACGATACGGCTTAAATAAATTTTGTTGCTTTCAAAAAATATACTTTAATCTTGTCCGATGACTTCAATGGCGCCAGCTTTATCTATCATATGTTTCACTACTAATCTGTCAAAACGTTTTTAATCTTAATATAGGATTAAGACGATTCAGTCATGCATCGATCTCAGAATACATAATAGTCATGCCAAACAGACTACTATTCTTGAAAAGTGACAAATCTTGAATAGTATTCTTACTATAAAACTCACCAAAACGAACAATGAACATTTAAGTTTCCAGAAGTATATTGAGAGCGTAATCGTGTTGGATAGCTTAGATACTATTTTAAACAATGCGGAAGAGGTCACTATCTACAGCACCTCTATGTATTATGTTGATAGTCATTCTCAATGCTTTTGCATAAATAGGTATTATATAGGAAAGGCATTCACAGACGAAGATAAAATACCTGCAAAATTGGAGTTTCGAATTATGTACTTGGATTAAGCAAATAATAATGGAATTCGGCAACGAATTGTGAAGTTTACTGGTGGTTAATTCGATCAATAAATCAGCTATTTAATATATACGCATATAATAAATTCTGATCTGACTTCGATTTCGGAAATAGACGCTGTTAAGTCTTCAACAATGTATATATCACCTTTTCTAGTATATAGCTCGGCTATCTCAAAACCATCACTAATCGAATCGGGGAGTTTTGTTCTTTTTCAATCTCACCATTACATTCATAAAGATCTCCATTCACACCACTTGAACAATTGAAAACATTCAAAGTCTTCCCCATCTCTTATTTAAATTGATTTAAAACGGTCTTTCCGAAAGGGTGTTTTCTTTGGACAGATAGATAACTAAAATTAATTGAGTAACTCAAGCTGCAATCTGCAAACAAAGTCTAGAAAATAGTGACACCATCGATCATACGGGTACAGGCAGAATTTATTCTCAAAAAGGTGTAATAAAAATACACTTGTCGAAAATACTTCCGGACCTGTGGTCTGATCACAAAAGATCAAAAACGGTTTTTCATTTTCGGTCACCCCTATTTTGGTAATTGTGGGGATGTAGTACGAAAATTGCTGCACCCTTTACGTCGGTGCTGCGGTTGCAGTAGAAGGTTTGATCTTAGCAAGATACGCTACTGACACCTATGAATCTTGCATCAAGCAATTCAAAAAGCAATCAATTCATTGAATAGTGGTATCCTCTGGACTCCTCAAAAAATTCTCACTGTCATCCATAACACGGATTTAGTGCAATTGCATCATACACTTAATTATTGATCTTTGAGAAGCACCTTTTTACACGTATGAAATTAAACACTAAATTCGGACGTGATCCAAGTGTTTAATTAAGCAAAGTATTTCATTCTGATAGGTTCACGCTATCTGGAAAGAGTAATTGTATTCAGAGCATCAAGTCACTGGACATCGCCACAATTTCCATTTTTGAGCGGAATTATGCTCAGATATAAATTAATTTTTATGATAAGATCTTTATAGAAGTGTGGCGTTTCGTACCTGACCCTCTGAGTCAAACGAAGTAAAAAGTGTTATCTGTGGCACTCCCTTTGATATCCGGGTTAATTATAGCACACCTGAAAAGCCAAGTTATGTAACTGCGGTTGACGTGATGACCAGATATAAAAATGGTCATCAACTTGCAATTCACTGCTTTACTTTATTCACAACTTTACAAACTCTTGTAACTTTTTTCAAGAAAACTACTACACATCAACATCAAACTATATTAAAATTATCAAAATGGGTTCAGTACAATGGGTATACGCTAACGGCTGCAACTGGGTCACTCTCGATGCTAATTCACAAAGATACATTGAAGCTTTGTGGAGTAAGAATTCTTCAGACTGGATCTCCTGCCAAACATTCGCTGCCTCTGCTGTATATATTGATATGTCACAGATGGCATTAATCTGCAATGGATACGCCTACACAATTGCTCGACGAAGAAGCTAGATGACTTGAAGCGTCAATGAATGATTTTCAACATAAACTACAAATGTAAAAAAAAAACGGCAACAAAAAAATAGATACATATATAGTACTCCATTCAATGGAGAAAGCCGCCAATTAGATATTACATATTGACATACACATATACCCTCCCTTTTCCGCTTTTTATATTAGATATGCAATCACTTCTTACAAAGTAAACATCGTACATACGCAACAAGATCTTTTCAGTTTCTTTAGGAAACACTATACATACATATAAATCAATAAAAACATTAAATATACATATACATGATAATAGGCTTTTTATTGATTTGTAATATTCTGAAGAGCTACAGTGAATTGGCGATGTTCCTTTTGGTGAGGCAACATCATCCTCGTAACAATTCTTTGCTTTTCTTGCACTCAATAAGATAAAATCTCTTGGTTTTCTTCTTCCCTTGGCATATAAAACTTAGACTAGAATAGAAATGATGATGGCATTGTAACAATTGTTTAGATATTTTGCTATTCTCGGCCAATAATTTTTTATTTATATTACAATTTGATCATCACTTGCGCAGCTATAATAATTTCGCGTCTCTTTTTACCACGGGGAGGCGTTAATCATCAAGTGGATAACGGTAGCGCGAGAAAAAATGAGTCAATGCTGCGCTGAAGTGCGTGTCTGATCCTGTTGTGTAACTATCGGGATTAATGACGTAATTTTGTCTTTACCACTCACTAGTAACAGCTCTGCTCAGCAAGAGGGTTTACCTTAACCCAAACACACAGACGATTGGTACATTTCATATTGCGGCTACTGGGAATTATCAAATGACGGGAGCAAAGCAGGGTTCTACCGCCCACATTTTAGCGAATTTCTCAGGTACCAAGGTACTAGGCCACTGATAATTTATGCCGGGAATGATAACCCCTCAACTTGGCCGACTTTTAACGATACATAAAGAACTGTTAATTTGCATTAGCATATCCAACACTTACAAAGCTTCAAACTATTGCAAAATTAGATAATGTTGTACTCCAATAAGTGCAACAATTTTAGTTTATGCTTAGTTTTATATTAGTTTTACATGATCGTGTCAAAATTACAAGAATACAGTCAAGTTCACATTATTTGGTGGAGGGATGACACATATTATTTTTATATTAATCTTCTAAAAATAAAATTAAGTAGGTAGCCTTTGTGTTACCATGCTATCCGACTGGTAAATCAAGATCGACAGGGAATGCTGTGTAGCGTATACATATACTGAATATTGGTTTTAGACATGATACGTGATATGTACGCTTCTCGAGCTTTTGACTTATTGTCTGTTTAATCTTGTATGAAAAGATATCGCACCATGTTTCTATGCATTACCGCCGGATTGTAGCCTATGTAAATTATCGCTAAAGTACACTTTGTTTATATACAGAGAGGCTCTATTCTGATTGCGAATAAAAAGTAAACAATTAAATGCATGTATTCGAATTTAAATTTATTAAGTAAATATGTACAATCAATAATGCTGCTAAGATATATTTGAAAACCAGTAGACCAAATACATGATGAAACTCGAGCATTTTGCCAGGCTTTAGTAGGAATCATATAAATTGAAGTTACGCATCGATAGATAGTATATCAAATTCGAGTTGAATTGTAGCCTGGTAAGGAAGTTAGACATGTACCGTATAATATAATTCGGTTTGGATCTTCATGAGTAATATATTGGTGTTGTACAAAGTTAGTCAATTTATATAATTTGTGTTTCGAACTCCTTGATCAGATAAAATAGTACACAATCAAATTAGTGTATCCTCAGGGTGAAATTCTTACAAGAAAATTAAGAACCGTAAAAAACAGAGCTATCCAACATTTGGTGCAATATGAAAACCATTATAAATACTGTGGTTACCAGTTTTTCTTTCTTTTCCCTTTTCCCTTTACCCACTCCTTTCCTTCTTTCCCACCCCTTTCCTTTCCTTAAAACGTGATGAAATTTACCCTTGTCTCATCATGCGTTGCTCTTGTAGCAATGGCATTCACAGCCGAAGCAGCACCCAGCGGAAAACATCTCTCAATCTCTCTTCAACAAAACAGCAACTACAAACCTGACGCTCATAGAGCTATTGCAATTGCCAGTCTTAAATATGGCCATCCTTTCAGTCACGTCAATAACGCCACCAGCTCTGATAAGGTTTCTTCAATGAGTTCAGGCAAAGTACCTGTAGTCAACCACGCCAACGATAGCGAATATTACGGCACTGTCACAATTGGTACACCTCCCCAAAAGTTCAAAGTAAACTTTGATACTGGGTCTTCAGATTTATGGATTGGTAATTGCCTCTTCTGCGTTTAAAATCAATGTAATGTTCGTTAACCATTTCGGTAATCATAGCTTCCACCTTGTGTTCTTCCTGCAAGGGCCATAAGCGTTACGATCCCAAGAAATCCAAGACCTACATTAAAGACGGTCGCAAATGGTCAATCTCATACGGTGATGGCTCTACAGCCAATGGTATTTTGGCTACTGACAAGGTTAATATTGGTGGAGTTGTTATCAAGAAGCAAACAATTGGTTTAGCCAAATACGAATCTAGTAGTTTCGAGTCAGACCCTGTTGATGGCCTTCTTGGTCTCGGTTTCAGCAAGATCAGTACAGTAAAGGGTGTCAAAACTCCTGTTGATAACATGATCAAGCAGAAATTAATTTCAAAGCCTATCTTTGGTGTTTCTCTTGGAAAAGCCAGCAAAGGCGGTGGAGGCGAATATTTGTTTGGCTCCTATAACAAGAAGAAATTCAAGGGATCTTTGACAACAGTTCCCGTTGATAGCTCCAAGGGATATTGGGGAATCACCGTCAAGAAGCTCCAATCTGGTAGTAAAACACTTTCAGGTTCTTTCGATGGTATCCTTGATACTGGAACCACTCTTTTGTTATTCACCAATAGTATGGCAAAGACTGTTGCCAAGTCTCATGGTGCCACAGATAACGGAGATGGTACTTTTACTATTACCTGTAACAAATCCAAGCTTAAACCTCTCGTCTTCACCATTGGAAAGTCGACTTTTAAAGTTCCCGTCGATTCCTTAATCTTTGAAAAGAGTGGAAACAGATGTATTGCAGGTTATGGAACGTACACACTCTATCTTTGGTGTTTCTCTTGGAAAAGCCAGCAAAGGCGGTGGAGGCGAATATTTGTTTGGCTCCTATAACAAGAAGAAATTCAAGGGATCTTTGACAACAGTTCCCGTTGATAGCTCCAAGGGATATTGGGGAATCACCGTCAAGAAGCTCCAATCTGGTAGTAAAACACTTTCAGGTTCTTTCGATGGTATCCTTGATACTGGAACCACTCTTTTGTTATTCACCAATAGTATGGCAAAGACTGTTGCCAAGTCTCATGGTGCCACAGATAACGGAGATGGTACTTTTACTATTACCTGTAACAAATCCAAGCTTAAACCTCTCGTCTTCACCATTGGAAAGTCGACTTTTAAAGTTCCCGTCGATTCCTTAATCTTTGAAAAGAGTGGAAACAGATGTATTGCAGGTTATGGATACGCCAACTTGCCTTTTGCCATTCTCGGCGATGTCTTTTTGAAAAATAATTATGTCGTTTTTAATCAGCAAGTTCCTGAAGTTCAAATTGCTGCCTCTATTTACCAGTAAGGAAAAATGAACTTTTCTTTTTTCTTCCATAATCACATAATAAATTAGTAATGATAATATCCACTACGCTGCATAATTTTTTTTAAACTTTGTGAAATTTGATCTTCGCTTGATTTTTAATTTTATTCAGTAGAGTAATGCTTACTCTCATCGATGGGAAGCCAACTCCGGGTATAATATACGAGGTTAGAATCTAATATAGGTATACTTCATACGATACTTGCAGTGGAAAAGATATCTAGTGGGACATTACATACGTAGTACAGATAACGATCATCATGAATAACACAATACGAACCCAAAATCTTTTGCCTCTTGAATTTTTTTAAAACGTAACCAGTTTGATAGACCAACATCATATCTTGACAGTTACGATAGCTTCATTTTGAGGCAATTTACTAAAAGGAGACTTCTTTGTGTCTCTCTTCCAGATCCTGCGTATAAACAAATGTGCTTATATTTTCATGTAGGAGGATAAGCAGTCATTTTCCCACCTACTTGAAGCAAACAAGAAATTCGCTCCTTTCCCAATTGATCGCCCCGCCAATGATAAATTACCTTCCGTAAAATCAATAACAATAAAAATGGCGACAAAAGCTCCTCTTTTATTAGCTTTTTTTTTTCTTCTTCTCTCTTTCGAGAGAACGCGCTCTTTTCATCTCTACTGGTTATTTCTCTGAGACTTCAAGTAGTCAAGCTAAAAGATTCAAGAACTCGAGGCACAACGTATCCGAGGGCTGTTTAAAACTGACTTACGCGAAATAACAAGAATCGTACTCATCAGCAAATAAACTAGGTAGTCGACCTTGCTCTTCGCTCCAGTCTGGCGGAAAGAACAAACTCCTCTTGTGCCAAAAGAAAGCAAAGATATAACAAATTCTTAAACATGTTCGATAAGAACAGGGTCATGCAAAACCTTTTACTGCATCAATTATCTCTGTTTACAGGAGACGTCTCCAACCAAGGTAGGTTTCCTACGTCCGGCAGATTTCAAGGTTTTAAAATCGGAGTAAACATAAATTAACCTGCGTTCTTAAGTAGGAACTTTGGAAGAACACTTACTCTACCGTAATCCGCGTTATTGTGGAAGAGTACCAGGAGAAAACTACAAGCTTCATTAGATACTCTTTATTATAGACTTGCGCGTACCTCGACTATAGTAAGCGTATTAAATTTACAAAGCCAGCTAATAGCATTACACCGACACATTTGAATCATAGGGGGAAAAGGAAGGGGCTGAGATATCAATTGATGAAGAGGTTTCAAGATATCTTCATAATGTACTCTACAAACTTTCTGAAGTAGGAGTCCTGGGAAGAAAAGGAAAGGACCAGGCCATTTTTGGGATTCAAGAATTAAGAATTATCGTAGAAATGATTATGAGGGAGGCCCCTTCGTCTGGAAACATAAACTATGAGTATCAAACCATCATCTATCTTCTCATTATCCTGTACAGTGGTGCTCGCCCGTCCTCCTTGTCAAAGCTAAGTAGAGGAAAAAATGCTCCATACAGCAAGTGGGAGGTAATATATGTGTACGTATATGCATGAACATATCAGTTACTAACATCTACGTGGAAAAAACCATATATAGCATGTTCAAGTTTTCAAACACGGAAGAGACGACAGAGGTTTCAAGATCACGGTGGTCATTACTCTTCCCCACCTCAAGGGAAGGGGTAAATACTTCACTGAAGCCCAAAGAACCTTCAAAAAAACCTTCGCCTCTTCATATCAGGAGGGTGCGGAATACCATGTTAATCTTGACATTGCTTTGGCCAGTGGTATGTATCCCGTCAAGCTCGGTTGCCATTTAACGAGGAAGCTAACAACCTCTGGTTTTCCGAAACGATTGTTTAACATAGTTTTATCTGATATTTCACATAACCTCGAACTAACATACTTAATATTCCAACGTATAGCATCAAGACAAATGAATCTTGTCAATCATTTGGTTCGACCTGAATAGCTATTCCCATTCACAGTAAATCCTTGGATGAACGAATTCCAGCTGCTGCTAGAGCTAATGCAGAAGGTACCCACTAGTGTAATATTTATCATTTTATAAATGCTCATCTACTTTTAGAAGCTACCTATTATAATATGAGAGAACTCACAGACGAAAGTGTGCTTGCCAACGTGGTTTCAAAGATCGAATCCACTTATGTCAACCCTGTTGATGAGGTTGAGTTTCGAGCTGGAATCTTGGCCGGCTCAATGACGAGAGAATTATCCCGGATCTCAAACCTTTACTCGGCTCTGATACACCCCATCACGTATTTTTGTGGGCTTCTGTGGTGTCAAGTCAAACAAAATTCTTGGATGTTATCGGTGTACCAAAGATTGTCTCCTTCAACCAGAAATTCGTCAACAGTGCGACAATGCTCGAGACACACGTCTTGTATACGTAATTTAATAGCATAGAATCGCTCACGCTGACTTTTTCGGATCGGGCCAGTTGCAGCAAGACAGTCAAAAAATGTACACTTTGACACCCAAGCAATACGAATCAACAAACGCAATGCTACGTGCCTCCGTTGATCTCATACTAGGTTATGTTCAAGCTGGAATCTATGACTTTCTTCGATTATCTCTAATTCCCGTCCAAACTCACGAGAAAAAGGCTGAAAACGATGAAAAAATAGAATAAGTTATGTTAATGTAACCCGATTGATGCGAGGCGTTAATGTTTTGGTGGAAAAGTCCCCCAAATACGTTTGACTTGAGGAATGTGATATTGCCTTCTTACAATGCAGCATTACTTTTCTGTGTTCGACAATAGCAAACAGAGGTTTTGATAACTGATTGAGTCACTTTAGTCTTCATTTTATTACTGAAAGTAAAATAAACATCGCTCTAAACTTGTACTTAAATTATCAAGCCATCACATAAATTTATTCATTTTGCCATCTTGCATAGTATTATGAAGTAGAGGTGTAGGTTTTTCGCACAAACGTTGGGATTTCAAGGTACAGACTGCCCGTGCTTTTCTTGACACGGCCAGATCGGAAGCGCCTCACATACTCTATAAAGTATGTCTTAATACCCATACCACACGACAAGTACAAAACTTTATAAATGATAAGGAACTTTGAAAGTATAATAAAAAGGTACTTTTATATTTATTTTACGATATTATAACAAAGGTTTAAAAAAACACTTTTACAATCCAAGGGGTAAAGTTAAATTACTTATTTCTTGGAGGCCTTGGCAGCGGCCTTGGTGACCTTACCAGCCTTGTCAACCTTCTCAACGGACTTGATGACACCGACAGCGACGGTTTGACGCATATCACGGACAGCGAAACGACCGAGAGGAGGATAGTCAGTATAAGCTTCAACACACATGGGCTTGGAAGGAATCATCTTGACGATAGCGGAATCACCAGACTTGACGAACTATAAAAATGAAGAAAAAACGTTACTAATTGCGATGACTATTTCCTTTTATGGCAATACTTTCTTTAGGAGCGTCTTCCATCTTCTTACCTGGAAAGCAGACACAAACAAGGTAGTTAAAGTTAGTAAAGAGGTCGATAGAAACGTTTGGGAAGTTAAAGAAGTTCAATTTTCAAGCATAGCAGAAAAATCGAAAATCCATTTAAACTCCGACAAAAATTGAAAAAAATTTACTTACCGGAACGACGATCAATCTTCTCAACGAGTTCAGAGAACTTACAGGCGATGTGAGCAGTGTGACAATCGAGGACTGGTGCGTAACCAGCAGAGATTTGACCGGGGTGGTTCAAGATAATAACTTGAGCGAGGAAAGAAGCAGATTCCTTGGCGGGATCGTTCTTGGAGTCGGAACAGACGTTACCACGACGGATATCCTTGACGGAGACGTTCTTGACGTTGAAACCGACGTTGTCACCGGGAAGACCTTCAGCGAGGGTTTCGTGATGCATTTCGACGGACTTAACTTCAGTGGTGACAGCAGCGGGGGCAAAGTTGACAACCATACCAGCCTTGATAGTACCGGTTTCAACACGACCGACGGGCACTGTACCAATACCACCAATCTTGTAGACATCTTGGAGGGGAAGACGGAGAGGCTTGTCGGAAGGACGGGTAGGGGGCTCAATAGCATCAATAGCTTCGAGGAGAGTCTTACCAGTCTTGGAACCAGCCTTGGTTTCCTTGTTCCATCCCTTGAACCAGGGCATGTTCTTGGATTCATCCAACATGTTATCACCGTGCCATCCGGAAATGGGGACGAAGGGAACAGACTTGGGGTTGAAACCAATCTTCTTGATGAAAGAGGAAACTTCCTTGACGATTTCGGTGTAACGAGCTTCGGACCACTTGGTGGTATCCATCTTGTTAATGGCGACAATCAATTGACGGACACCCAAGGTGAAAGCAAGAAGAGCGTGTTCACGGGTTTGACCATCCTTGGAAATACCAGCTTCGAATTCACCAGTACCACCAGCAATGATAAGAATAGCACAATCAGCTTGAGAAGTACCAGTAATCATGTTCTTGATGAAATCACGATGGCCGGGAGCATCAATGACAGTGACGTTGTACTTGGGAGTTTCGAACTTCCAGAGAGCGATATCAATGGTGATACCACGCTCACGTTCAGCCTTGAGCTTATCAAGAACCCAGGCGTACTTGAAAGAACCCTTACCGAGTTCGGCGGCTTCCTTCTCGAACTTTTCGATGGTACGCTTGTCAATACCACCACACTTGTAAATCAAGTGACCAGTGGTGGTGGACTTACCAGAATCGACGTGACCGATGACGACGACGTTAACGTGAGTCTTCTCTTTACCCATTTTAATTAGCTATAGATGATTAAAAGATTAATACAGCTTGTTGATGGATGGATGGATGGATGGATGGATGGATGCCTTTATGCATCGTGTAAAATTTACCTTTTAGTGGAGGAGGGAACACAACAGTTGCGAATCCTCAAAAATTATTTAAAGGAAAAAAAAAGTCAAAGTCACAAAAACATTTTATCAATTCCGAGGTTGCACAAAAGCAAACATAGAAAATTTTATTGTTTGACGTAAAGGAGGGTTTAGTATATCTATATTTTGGTATCTATTCTATGCCATTATATTCTATAAACTTAGCCTTCAAACACTGAAGGGTCGATTTTCACTCCAAACTTTTCAAACATCTACAAAATAAGAAATTCTCATTAGTTTCGCGTTGCATTTGAGCAAGAGAGAGTCTTTACCTGTTCTTTCATTCGATCGTCCAGAATATCTTCAAGGCCGCGCGCCTTTGATCCAAATAAGACTCTATTTGTTGCATCTCTGAATCTTACTAACCAGAAGCTAATGCTCATTAATAATAAAGTAGTTTCAAACAAGAATGATCTCCAACTGAGCCAAGTTCCTTTCTCCGAGTTTAATCCAAGTACAGCCCATCTAGCCATGATATTTATTCTGTTTACTGGACTTCCAACCGCCTTGTTATTTGCTCTAACAATATTCATGTTTCTTGAAATAAATATAAGTTCCTTGGGGAAGAGTGCTTGATCTTGTAAAAAGTGTTTGATGCGGTCCTTCATTTCGCTTTGCAATTCGTACATATCCTTGACATCAATATCACTGACATGAACGGCCTTTTTGCCCGAAAATGGTCGTTGCAATGTAATTGATGCAAACATATTTGCGTCGTGAATGCCCCACTCTTTACATATTTCGGTCATTGTTGGTATATCCAACATGAACAAAGCTTCCCATAATCTACAATACTCCAACCTGAATCTGTGATAGTGGTATAGCGCAGTTAGCTTCCCACTCAACAACAAAACCAGCCAAGAAACATGTATACCTACTTTTCTGATTCTTGGATATATAAACCATGGTCAATCATAACGACTTCTACTTGATTCTTTTTCGTTGGGTGGTGTCTGACCAACACGTTACCAGGATGTGGGTCACCTTGCAATATAAAATTAGACCAGGGATAAATATAGGCACACCCATCTACACTATTTTACCATGTACAAATCCGCTGCGGAAAATCTGGCTGGAGAATGCCTCTACTGCAGTTTTCATAGCCACCCTGTAATCTAGGCCCTTCTTCTTTAAGGCTTCCAAGTCCGTGAGCTTGATCCCATCAACCCATTCACAAACTAGCACTCTCTTTGAGGTATATTCATCGTACACTTTTGGTACGTATATCCTGTCCTTAAGCGACTTTTCTTCCTGAAGATGCTTCCATGCCTTCTTTGCATTTCTAAAGTGATATACAATGTTTGAGTTTGATGAGGTAATGATTTTTGGGGATCGACGATCAATCTATCAAGTACCTTGCTTCGTTTTCAAAGTCAGCCTCCATCCGCATATGTTGTTCAATGTACTCGCTTGACCACGACAAGGGTAACTCGAATACATATTCGTACACTTTTAGTAGAATTCTAAAAGCGCGCAAATCCCATTCCATTTGCTTTTGAATAGCGGGTTTTTGTATCTTTACGGCAACAACTTGTCCATTATGTAATCTCGCTTTATGCACCTGAGCAATTGACGCGGAGGCTATGGGTGTCATATCAAACTCTGCAAATACCTCGCTAGGATGTTTCCCATCAAAGTCCTCTCTAAATACACGTTCAACAGTTTCAAAAGGTACAGCTGGTGCAGAGTCAAATAACTTTCTTGCTCTAATTTGATATGCTACAGGCAAAATTGCTGACTGCGTACCAATGACTTGCCCAATTTTGATATAAAGACCGCCGTTTTGTTCAAATACATCAAAGATACGATTAGCCACTCTTTCGTGAAGTTTTTCTATACGTAAACCTTCTTCCTCTGAGTGTCCTGGTTTGAAATTAAGCTTGTAGTCTACGGCAAGTGCAATGCCATTGTAAAAAGTTCGTACATTGCGACCAAGTAACTGCGCTTCTGAGCGAGAGTCGTAAGCGTAAATGCCTGTGCCAATGAGACCTGCGCCCAAGGAATACCTTAACGGCTTTGAAGTAAAAAGTCTTCTACCTATTGCAGACATAATAGGTCAATATATTAAAAAATGAATAGGAGAAACAGCAGGAAGTCATAGAAGCGCAGCGCTCAGCTTGCTTTTTACAACTATTGAAATTGTGACTCCACCTTAATCTTGATTGTAACAAGTTCTGCATTAATAAGGCAATAATACGTCACAGAGCAATATTGCCCCGCAATTACTTTTCAAAACGCCGTGTTTCCCCGTCCCCGCATCACTCATTCTTCTTTCTCCTTTATCTTATTAAGACCTACCTAATGGCTACTCGCAGAGCAATCACATCTCTTCTTCAAAAAACGTAAAGCAGCCCCATCTCTACTCTGTTCGAGACCTTTAAAAGTTCCTCCTAGATTGCCACACCAAAGAGTGTACACCACCTTTAGTCAACCTAGGCAGTTAGCAGCAGTACCTGAGCCAACTGGTATGTGTTATGTACTGTTCTTCTGATGTATATTAGGTTTATACTCACTTATATGCGCATATATTCATAGCAAACAGCTCCTCTCGAACTACTACTCATGACTCTCATGATACAACAAGGTAATACACCTGCAAGCTACTAGATAAAAAAAATGCGTTATTTTTAGACACTCAACATCAAACAGAGCTGCAGAAATTAAAGACGCCAAATTAATATTCAACCAGGCTTGGAAAAACATAGAAGATCACTATGGCAGGGAGAATATCCACCTTCCCCGTGAGTTTATATTTTTGATGGGAGCACCTGGGTGAGTTCTGCTGAAGGATACTTTTTGTAAATACATCAAAAAAGTAACTTTTAATATATTAGGTCGGGGAAGGGAACTCACACACCTTCTATTTTACGTGCACGTGGGATAACCAATCCTCCTATATCGGTTTCTCAATTACTTCAGGCACCTGAATGCAAAGAACTTATAAATCAAGGCCAAATGATATCTGATAGATATGTCATTGAGCTTATACTACATGCCATGTTGGATTGTGACCCGACGGTAGGTGTGTTGGTGGATGGATTTCCAAGAACAGACATTCAGGTGGAAGCTTTGAAGCTATTGCATGACCGTATGACAGAGTTAAGACGTGAATTTTGGAACACCGATAGAAGAGATCAATATCCGTAAATAATGAATTTAAAATTTTCCCATAATATGAGCTACACTGACACATTCTCAAAATTACAGTCGTCCAGTTTTCAGGATTTGCGTGTTATATGTTGACGAGGAAATATCCGTACAAAGACAATTGTCTAGAGGTAGAATGATTCGGGAGCACAATATAGAAGTAAAGAAATCAGGTCAAGGTGTATTTTGGGATGAGCGTGTGACCGATAATGATGAAAGTGTAGGTATAAATGAAAATTTACGAGAATATGAATGGTATTAACATGGTATATGTTGATAGTTGATTCGTGAGAGATACTCTATCTTCAAAGCTCACTATGGATCACTCTTAAAATTGTCTAAAATGTTCCCCTTCCGTAAGTCACATGAGACTAGAATTATTGATGCAATACTCTTAACATTTATGCGCTTATCTTGTTTTAGATTTGATAAACGCAACTGGTTCAATTAAGGAAGTTTTGCAGATTATATTGAAGGAATTTGAATATCAATCATCCCTTGAGCTGGATTCCGATACTTTTGATTCTATCTCGCATATTCCTGTTGCCACTCAAATTGGTATTCATGCTCGACAGGTATACCATTAAGATCCACAGCACAATTGAATGCAACTTCATTAATAATTTCACTTTTGTAATTATTAGGATCTTATCAGTAGATTGGAACATTACCAGGATACTGAGCCTGATTTGTTGCACAAAGCTATCAAATTTATTGATGATAACGTCATTCCTCAAGTACACCGCCATTCAATCAGCGGGCATGCTAACGTTAGAACGTGAGTTTTCCTTTTCAACATGTCATTTATATAATCAGGCGTTAATTTTTTTTGTGGGGTTTATTATAGTGAGGAGCCAATGTTAGGAAATGACCATTTTGCTGCGATTGTGATGGATGTGTTATCAGAGCGCGGTTATCATGTATCGTTCGATCGTAGAGTACATCATGTTCCTGTTAGAGTAGATTTGAAGACTGGAAAGATAGAATTAGACACACACCGTATTTATTTGTTGACTGTTGAGTATCCCAAGCATTATATTCGTGCCTTGGAACAGAAATTCAATTAAATAATAGAAGTTTTGTTGTTTTTTGCACTATTTTTGTTATAAATGTCTGATTACCATGTTATACGAAAAACAGAGATGAAGGGTCACTTGTTTCACCGAAAAGAATTTATGTGAAGTGGTGACTCGAGTCAATAATCAATCAATATAACCCGGTGAGAATTTGAGAAAGTAAAGGATATGAGGGGACAAAGAAGCCTTGTTCCCTCTTATGTAGGTCCGTTTTTTTTTTTTTTTTGGTATACATGAACTTGTGCACTATTGCTGTCAACACTGGGTGAAAGTCGCTAGCCACCTCCTAATAACACTTTTCGGAACTACCTTTTCTTTAGAATTTTGACTCAGTTTCAGAATTATCTTACCTATTAAGTTGACAAAACAGCAAATGTTTTAAATGATGTGTGAACAATCGTTAATGAGGAGTTATCATTCATTTATTACAGTCACAGGAAACCTATTCTATGCATAAATAATGTTTTCTAATCTATTTTCTCCCCTCTCTTTTCGTATTTCACATCCCCGTTATCAATCCTACAAACGCAAAGATACGTGAGGATCCCAGTAACTTCTACTATGTATCAAGGTCCGGTAACCGCAGAACGGTAGAGCAGTTGACGCCAGCTTATCAATGACCAGGAATATTTTTCTTGAAACAAGTGATAGATTGACCCTTTTCTAATCGGGTACGTGCTGTAGAAGAGGCGAAGTTTGTGTTTCACTCTTAAGGTCTAAAGAGAGAGACCTCATCTGAGGAACAGAATGAATCGTTTACTCATCAGAAGCTTCTGCCTCCACTGGTTCATGATGGGTGGGTATTATAAGAGTTGGAAAAATCTAAATTACTTATAGTTAAATCATCCCCAACCGTACGTAGGTCTAGAGTCATAGCTTACGGCTCTCTACCCTTTTCCGCAAGGTGATTAGACGGTCCAAAGGAATAGTCGAAGTGAAGGGAGCAAAACTCGTTTTTCTGGAGGTTTTCTCTTCGGTACTGTCATTGTGATAATGATTTGTTACACCCGCGACGACAGAAACTGCCATATGCAGATCACTGGCTCTGCCCTCAGAGAAATGACCAGGTCAAGATTGGTGGGCATCTTGAGGTGCTCATCAATCTTGCCCTCTCACGTAGTGAAGAAGCGCTACCAAGAGTAAGTAGGAAAAGGTGTCTTTTATAAGGAGTTACTAATGCATTATCTCTGATACATAGTTATGCACTTCTTCACTTCGTAGATGAAGAAGATGCTTCTATCTTTTTTTACGTGTACCATACCGTGGGCACATTGCTGTGCGCCACTCTTCGCGGAGTCACCGTCAACAAGGCGTTGACAGAGGATGGTGACTCCGTGGAGTACGTAAGTAGTCAATTGTTTACATCATTAAAGTGAAACAATGTATATTAACAACATTTCTGTTAGCTTGAACCAGAGGGTAATCTGGATACTCCCATTCACTACTCCTGCGCCGCTAGTGGCAGCAAGGACTACCATTAACAGTATTGTCATCAGCAGTGATGGCGAGTAAACTCAATAGTTTCTTTTGTGGCGAGGAGATGCAAGTCCTTGGCGTTATGAAATTTATTGTGCACAAAAATAAAAAAAAATAGACATAATAGCGAATTGTCCTGCTTCCGCATAATTGCCCAAATTTTTTATCTTGTTTTAAACGATACATCTCTTCAGATGATTGAGTAGGTTAGCTACCAAAGTGCGTCCAATATTTTTTTTTCTATTGATATTGATACACGGTCTTTACTTAGCGGTGAAAACTGCTCTCAAGCCACTAAAAATGCTCAGCAAGAAGATTGAAAAAGATATGTTCTGATGGTGATACAGTTTATTTATCTTTTTTCAAGTTAGTCAAATAAGCTTTATATGAAAAGCTAGGCTACGTAGAATTTGAATATAAAGTTTTGCTCAAATTACCTTTCGTAGGATATATTGCACAAGAATTTTGACGCTTCTATGTAAGAAGTGTTTACAACGTGCTAGAAAAGTGAGGGCAAATCATTATATCAAGGAAAGTTTCAAGTAAGATCTGTTTAGACTCCCCAGTATACGCCTTTTCTTTTATTTGGGCAATTTATAATAACCATTTAAAAGGGCAAGGGCAATGAACAAACATGGCAAAAGCTTTTCTGTAAAATACTGTTACAGCTCTCAAGGCAAACTGAAAACTCTTCGAGCTTTGCTGATACCATTTCTCTGAGTTTCTACAACCTGTCATACGTGACACCACTCGCTGACTATCACTGCTGCTATTCTGGTATTCTTTATAACTACATAGATTTTGTTTGATATGGCTGTGCTTTACTTTGGCCTTTACTATGCTATGTACTTATGTAGGTTCGACATTTTAGGTGAGTTCTTAAAAGGTTCCCTAACTCCAATACGTAAGCAGCACGACTGCACTCTTTGACGAAATTTATGAATGATAAAAAAGGCATGTAAATTGTGCGTCTCCTCTTATGTGCGGTGTAATACAATATGTACCTGAATATATTATAGCTGAGTTTATCCTGTTAGTTTGTAAAATAACATACAAATACCTATTACTCATCGAGTATCTTCTGTTAAATACATAAGATCTTTATCTCTTCGCGATTTATTCTTATCAATACACTCAACTTCCTACACAAATTATGAAGATGATTGTTGAATTTTGCTCAAACGTGACAAACACATATACACAAAGTACTCGCAAATGACGCAAACGGTAAAACAATTAACTATCTTACATATGCAATTTGATCGACTGTATTATATTTGAACACAAGCGCGTGTAACTATGTAGTTATGCAGTTGAATAATACTTACTGATAAACACGATAGAACGGATTTCATGGTTTAGTATGTATAACAACAAGTTCGCTCGGTACATAGAGCAAGATGATTCATATATAATTTGTCAAATTGCCTCAAGAAGACATTTGCGCATAATTTTTGTTACCCGTTGTACGTATTTATGTAACTTTCACCTTACAAAATACTCAAAGTTACCTAAAGCGATGATCGCATTGATACTGCCAACAAGCAACTCAAAAGTTCTTAAAGCGGTTAAATTGATCTTTTTTAGAAATAAGCTCATTGGAAAAGGTTTATCATTTTAATTTTATTTTGTGTGCAATTATCTGCATTTGAACGTTACTGAATAAGGCTACTTTGTAGAACAATAATCTTTTTTTAATTTATAACACCATGGTCGTGCAAATGATCATACAAGTAGTGGCGATTGCGTCGGTATCATGCTTGTGAGTTACAATAAATGGCTAATAGAAAATAATTTATGCAATACTATAGTTGAAGTTGTCACTCTTGACCACTATTAGGATATAATATCCATATTAGGTTTATTTTTTCTAAATCAAGAAATACTCGATGAAAAAAGAACAGATCCTATTACAATAATAAAACTGGCAAGCATTTGTTCATCCAGCTTACAATTAGTATAAATACGCGTAAAAATCAAACCTGGTATTATTTCTTCATTCAAACAATTACTCAAGTCTTCATTCCAAAATCCTTATTATGAAATTTACTCTCGTTTCTTCTTGTGTCGCTCTTGTTGTTATGGCTCTGGCAGTCGAAGCAGCTCCTACGAACGACAAGAAGCTCTCTATTCCTTTGACAAGAAATTCCGCTTACAAGCCCAATGCAAAGGCTGCTATTGCCAAGGCTGTTGCCAAGTTCAACAAGG
Organism: Mucor irregularis B50; assembly: GCA_000587855.1. Taxonomy (NCBI): domain Eukaryota; kingdom Fungi; phylum Mucoromycota; class Mucoromycetes; order Mucorales; family Mucoraceae; genus Mucor; species Mucor irregularis. The sequence continues at coordinate 45,964 of AZYI01000231.1, forward strand.
GCAAGATTTTACCCAACATCACCTCCGGTGGTTCTTCAACTGAAGGTTCTGGCTCTGTTCCTGTCACTGATGATGGCAACGATCTCGAGTACTACGGTACTGTTTCCATTGGTACCCCTCCTCAAAACTTCAAGATTGATTTTGACACTGGTTCTTCCGATTTGTGGATTGGTAAGTTGTGGGAGACAAGCAGCGAAAAACAACCGTGAAGCTAATCATTTGTAACGTATGCATATATAGCCTCCACATTGTGTACCACATGTACTAGTCACACGCGTTACAACTCTGCCAAATCAAGCACTTACGTCAAGGATGGCCGTAAGTGGTCTATCTCCTACGGTGATGGATCTACCGCCAGTGGTATCTTGGCATACGACACTGTTACCTTGGGTGGTCTTGCCATCAAGAAGCAAACCATTGAATTGGCCTCCAAGGAATCAAGCAGTTTTGCTAGTAGCACTGTTGATGGTCTTCTCGGTCTTGGTTTTGACACCATCACCACTGTTGCCGGTATCAAAACTCCTGTCGATAATTTGATCAGCCAAGGTTTGATCTCCAAGCCTATCTTCGGTGTTTACCTCGGTAAGGCTAGTCAAGGTGGTGGAGGTGAATACATCTTTGGTGGCTATGATCAATCCAAGATCTCTGGCTCTTTGACCACTGTTCCCGTTGATAACTCTCAAGGTTATTGGGGTATTACAGTTGACGGTGCCTCCATCGATGGCTCCTCTGTTGGATCATCCTTCTCTGGTATTCTCGATACTGGTACCACCCTCTTGCTTCTTACTCAAGACGTCGCCAGTCAAGTTGCCCAAACTTATGGCGCCACCGATAATGGTGATGGTACCTACAGTATCTCTTGTGATACTTCTGGCTTCCAACCTCTTGTATTCTCCATTGGCGGCGCTAGTTTCAACGTCCCCGTTGACTCACTCATTTACGAACAAGAAGGAAACTCTTGTATTGCTGGATTTGCTTATTCTTCTTCCATTCCTTTCGCTATCCTCGGTGATGTCTTCTTGAAGAACAACTATGTTATCTTCAACCAACAAGTTCCCGAAGTTCAAATCGGTGCTTCCATCGCTCAGCAATAACTTATTTATTAGCTTATTTATTTATTCATGAAAGAAATATCTATTTTCTTAATAAATTCATGACAGCTGCTTGTTACATGCATTTGTAACAAAAAAGCATATTAAAATTTCAATTATTATTTATCTGATTCATTTATTTATAATAAGTAAACAAAGTAAAAGGTTATCAGGGTTAGAAAATGGATTGATGATCAGACTTCCACTTGAGCCAAGTGTTCTTCAACTTATTCTTCATCTCTTCACCACTGAAGATTGCATCGATAGAGCGGAAAGAAGCTTCGAATAATTCATTACGAGAGAGCTTAAAAGCCTCAGCAGCTAAGTAGTACTCATTTGAGAGATCAGAAAAGAAGACACCTTTATCGTCAGTCTATCCAAAAAAATATAAAGTTAGTAGCCAAACAATAGCAACAAGCAAGTCTAGCGCCTACACATAAAATGAAAGGGTGGCGATCATTCAACAATTCCTTGATGTGGTGATCCTCAACGGTTTTAACAGTCTTGCAAAGAATATTAGAAGTCATGCAAACTTCAACAGGGATGTTTTCTTCATAAATAGTTTTTCTACAAAAGTCATCTAAAATAGTGGCGTGTCCCAATCTGTTAGGATGAATGGACAAGAGGGAAGGAGCTTCAGCCAAGTTCTCATCGACCTCATTAAAATGTAAAGTGAGGGGGAACCCATTTTCCTTTGCTCTCTCAAACGCAGGTCTCAAGCTCTCAAAGAGACCTACTTTGCAGTCACCACAAAGGTCAATACCCACAATACCGCGAGATCGGAAGGCCAAAGCCAAATCCACGACCTCCTGAGCTTCTTCCAATGTATTACGACGATCAATTGATACAATCAATTTTACAATAATATCATCTCTTACTTCCTCAAGAACGGAGGTGATAGCGGTAAGATAGGAAGTTTTTGTCATGCCTTTTTGGTGATTAATTCGACGGATTTCATACGCGTGTACTATGCAGTGGAGGTAACGAATGCACTCTTCCTTTCTTTGAATTTACCTGTTTCTTCGTTCTTTCTGGGCGTGGTTCTCAACTCTAAATATTTAACACCATCCTTGGCAAACTCGTCAATGATATTTCTGGTGGCAATACGAACACCTTCGACGTCGTCAGTGAGTTGATAGATAAATCGAAACAAAGGGAAAAAACTAGAGGAAAAGCTAAATAATACTGTCTTATAATCACCATGGATTTAAAAGTACCTATCAATATTATCCAATGAATCAGGTATTTGAAAATCTGCCAACTCAGGTTTGTCAGCTTTCTTGCGCTCGACTAATTCACGCATGGTAGCAGGACTCAAACTACCATTGAGATGAGCATGGAGTTCAATTTTAGGAAGTTGAACGCAAAAGTCAGTCAAAGAAGAAGCCATAATTTCAAATATAGAGAAGGTAAAGAAAGACAGGGGCGGGGAGGTTGTTCCCATCAAGATATTTTATACAAGCTTAATGCAAGTGCTGCGGAACAGTGACCGCTATTATGACTCTTAGGCCGAAAAATTTCATCTAAAATGCTGGCTGCAGTAAACAATCGTTGAATTCACGGTGGTACACAACTCTAATTGAGCCATAAAGAATACCATTGATAACTATTGTTATTTTTGGGTGGTTCGTACAATAATATAAGTAAAAAGTAACATGAACGGATAAAGGTACGGATCGGAGAAAAGTTCATCCTCATCTATTTTGCACAACAAACTGTTGAAATGGTAAAGTAGAAGAGAACATTTACACTTCCGAATACGATAATGAACAAAGCAATAGGTGTATGCTGATCTATATCAAGGTGAAAAAGGGTCGGATTTACTTTTGTCAGTTTATAGTTGAACAGCGTTCAAAGTGTCAAGAGTAGACTAAGCCCCTTTTAGGTAATGACCTTTTCATTTTCTATATTCTGTCAGGCTGTCCGTCGTAAATGATTTTCGATGCATAAAGACGTGAGATTCATGATCGCAACTACACTAGTGATGTCTTCTTTCTGACAACAATTTGACTAGTATCCAGCCAATGAAGGACCTTCATTTCTTGAACTATTTCCAAATTTGGTAAAGTTAATAGTATTTTTGCCAAAGATAAGCAGCAAACTATAAAGTCATTGGAAGCTTTCGTCAAAACTAAAGATTTTCTTTTTCCGAATTATCAGGAACCGACGAGAAAGTTACGTAATAACCACCGCCTTCAGGAAGTGATTATGAATCAATCTTCATTGATTTCTGTTATTTTGGTATTTTTCCATCACTGTACGACTACTAAAGTTTTTTAAGGAACAATCAATTCTGAAGAACTTGACTACTATGTAATATATCTTGCTCCTCTCTCCCTCTCCCTTGAAAAGCATATAAAGAGCTAGCCCCAGATATGAGATACGAGACGTCTATAGGGCTGCAATAACCGTAGCATTTTTTTTTTTGAAACTTGAAATTGTTTTGCCGTCACAGTAGTAATGAAAACTCTGATCAATTCCATCATCGTGCTTTAAGATTGAAACTCAGTAGCTATTTAGCTTTTAATATTTCGGTGCACACGTTTTCTTTTTTCATCCTTTTTCTCTTTACTATTTTATTTTTTTATATCAATCCAGTAAAGTAAACATAGAATGCCATTAGGTTTTGGAAACAAGAAACAAAAGTCAACCGACAGCGACGAAGCTCCCAATAGCAACGATGTTGATAAACTTTCCATGAAAAACTTGGAAACTGCGGAAAAAGGACAATTCAGTGAATTCAAAGAGTTTTTGAAGGTTGTTATCAACTTTACCGGGGATCTTTCTTCTTTAACTTGTCCTGCCTTTTTCTTGAATGGTCTTTCCTTATTGGAATACGGGTAAATTTTAAATGTTTGTTGTCACTGAAATTCCTGTGCTGAGAATATCGAAACTATTTTTTTTCAATGTAGTACATATTGGGGTGATCACCCTTCAAGCTTTACGGCTATTAGTCAAGCTAAACTTCCTGAAGGTAGTAATAGAAGGATAGTAGGGTGTGATGTTGAACAATGCTAAACTAGTTATGTTTTAGAACGCCTTTTGGCTATTTCCCGTTGGTTTATATCTACCCTTTATGGTAGTTACGCCTCGCGTTGTACTAATGGTAAATATGAGAAGAAACCTTATAACCCTATCTTGGGTGAACAATTTTTCTGTGATATGGGTGACGCCAAGTGTGTTTGTGAGCAAGTTTGTCACCATCCCCCAATTTCCGCTTTTTACTTGGAAGACGAAAAGGCTGGTGTATCCTTGAATGGTCACAGTATGTATCTTCTCAACAAATTGAGAAAGCTAAAAAAAGTCTAACATAGTCATGTAATGTAGGCGGTCAAAAGTCTAAATTCAAGGGCACTTCTATTAGAATCGAACAAGTCGGAAGAGCTGTTTTGTATCTTAAAAACTTTGACGAACAATACATGATCGACTTCCCCGATCTTTTAATTCGTGGTGTATTAACCGGTGGCGCGTACATTGAGTTAGGTGGAACATGTACAATTGTTGGCTCCAATAATACTAAAGCAGTCATCGAGTTTGTTCCCAAGCCATGGTTTGGTGGTGAATATAACCACATCAAGGGTTCTCTGTATTCAGATGGCAAGATTTACTACAATTTATCAGGCAGATGGAGCCATCAATCTTTCTATAGCGAGGCTGGTGATACCTCGGGCCAAAAAGAACTTTTATTCGACGCTGAGGCCGAGCCCATGGCTGAGCGTGTTACTGCTCCCGTCTCCGAACAAAGTGAGCTCGAAACTCATCGTATTTGGGGTCCAGTCAGTGAAGCATTGAAGAAGAAGGATTTCAAACTTGCTAACGTAGAAAAGTCTAAAATTGAAGACTGGCAACGTGGAATTCGTAAAGAGCGTGAATTAAAGAAGGAAGTGTGGGAACCCAAGTTATTTAGCTTTGAAAAGGACATTGATGCACCAAATGGAGATGAATATCAAAAGAAGAATGCTGAATTGAAGAAATCTTTGGACACCAAACATCATTTGGATGCCGGCGCTTGGACATACAGTAAATCACTTCACCTTCGTAAATAATTTAATACATACATCGATCGTAACAACGGTTTAATACATTAATAATACCTTTTTTTTCAACTATCATTGTGCTTTCGTCAATTATATAAAGAACACTTTTTAATTTTTCTACAATACAACTGAGTTTCTTAGGATTTCTATCAACATCAGAGTATACAGAAAGTGTGTCCTCCCTTGAGTTATATCGCTGAATCATTTGTCTCTTAGTGATAAACGATTGGATTACGTAATAATTGTAGGGAGCATGGCCATTGCTTACACTCCTACCAGAAAGTTGGCTCGGTGAGTATCTACCATTAGCCAATAACGAAGAAAGATATTGCTGTGATACTCTTAAACCCTTTGCTTCTAACAGCAGCATACACGTTGATTAGTCAGATCCCTCCCCCCAACAATTACTGTCATTCAAATCACGTTTTTACCCAACAGGTTTCATGCTGCCTCTCTCTGAACCTGAGATAAATGTCCTCTGTAACGGTTACTTCTTTTGAAGAAAAAAATGAGCGACTTCAATCCCTCAATTTAAGCTTCCAATGTTGACAGCTGGTGCTGAGGTTGAAATAGTCAAGTGGTGGCGGAGACCGTGTTTGGTTTTCCTGTGTGGCTGCTGCGCCCTGGTTTACTCTTCATTATAAAAATGTCTGAAGAAATTTCACTTAAAGATTTTTACAACAATCCTGAACAAGAAGAGGATGAAGACTCCGAGCAAGATTCGGATTTCGTCCCTGATGGTATGTTGTAAAAGTAATTAAAGCTTTGGATTTGTTTTAAATTGCATTTATACAGATAATGAAAGCGATGCCGAGGACTACAACGACTTGGAGACAGAAGAAGTTGAGGAGGAGGAAGAAAATAGCCAACATAGCAAGAAGCGTAGCGCACCCGATGATTCAACAATAGAAGAAGAGAGTGCTAAAAAAGAGTAGAATAGATGCCATTTGGGCTGATATGAACAAGCCAAAAGAAAAAGAAGCGAGTAAAACATCGGCTCCTAGCACCAATGCCACTGCCTTGGTAACAGCTACCGCTGTTGATAATGAAACAAAGCCCATTGTTGCGAAAAAGAAATCACCCTTAAATCAAAGAAGACCCAAATCGACTTTGTCGTCATTGGTTTCACAATATAATATCAAAGAACCCAAATTAAACACGCTCGAAAAGAGTAAATTAGATTGGCAAGGCTATGTGGACAGAGAAGGTATCAAAGATGAGCTCAAGTATAAAAATAAAGACGGATATATGGAAAAGGTTGCTTTCCTTCAACGTGTGGATGACAGGCGATTAAACCAACTCAAGTCGGGCCAAAAGAAAGAGGCGGCTAATAAGAAATAACGTGCCTCATTGATTGGCTCTCATTATTGGCCGCGGCTTGGCACATCTTCACAGTGTATACGACTTATCAATGTACAAAAACTACATGCATTTACAGCAAAGCATACATATATAAACACGCTACATATTAATATTAAAGTTAAGCATATGAATAGTTTTTTATTTATAATAAAAAATGATAAATTGTCTTAGTGATGTTCATTTTACCATCACCGAATTTCTTAAAATAGACATGAAAAAAAATCGCTCCTTACTTGTATAAAAAAAAATTGGATTTTTTGGTATTTCATCATCTTTTTACTTCACTTAGTACACTTTTCAACTTTTTACTCTTTTCTTTTCTTTAAGGAAATTAACACAACTCCTTCTATTTTGTTCAACATTCAAATAATTAAACTATGCGTCCTATCACGCTGCTTTATGGTGGCATAGCACTGTTATCATCGACTATTTTTGCACAAGAGGCACAACCAACAACAGATGGACCCGCCAACCCACCTGGAGTCACTGGAAACGTGCATTATGCAAATTTAATGAATGCATCATTATGGTTTTACGAAGCTCAACGCAGTGGTAAATTACCATCGAATAACCGTGTCCCTTGGTAAGTAATTGTTTTAAAAAAAAAGGACCCTTACTGGTGAAGTATTTTCTTTTTGTCTCGGTAAAAAGGGAAAATATATTACTGGGAGATTGACCAGGTCGTACATGGCCAGCTAGTCCTGACTGTTATTGAATATTTTCTATTATAGGCGATCAGATTCAGGCTTGAAAGACGGAAGCGATAATAATGTAAATTTAGTAGGCGGTTATTACGATGCTGGGTAAGAAAAAAAAATAGGGCTCAAATCATACTTATTTGGAAATATTCATCGTTTCTTGATAAATTAATAGGGATTACTTAAAATTCACTTTACCCTTATCGTATTCACTATCGAATATTGCCTGGAGTGCTGGAGTTTGGTTTGATGGATATCAAAAAGCCAACCAAGTCAATTATCTTCGCGATATGTTAAGATGGGGTCTTGATTGGGTTATGCAAGCCCATCCAAACAACGACACATTCTATGTTCAGGTATGTCATACATAATGTGAAGAAAGCGTCATGCTGCAACGTATCTAATGGCACAAGAATCTAGGTTGGCGATGGTGATGTTGACAATAACTATTGGGGTAAGTACACTGCACAAATGTCAATTGTTTTAAGGCTTAGGAACTTATTTTTAACTTTTACGAATATAAATAGGTCCTGATACAAATATTCCTACACCACGTCCGTCGTACCAAGTTAATAGAACAGCGATCGGTACTGATGCCGTTGCAATTTCTGCAGCAGCCTTGGCATCAGCCTCCTTCTTATTTAGGAACAACCTTAATGATACGGCCTACGCTGATCAATTGTTGTCCCATGCTACTTCACTCTTCAGTTTAGCCGATACCGCTCAGCCTAGAAATGTTTATACAAAGGCCATCCCAGCAGTTGCTGAATTCTACGCCTGTAATAACTATACTAGTCAATTAACTTACGCTGCCCTTTGGATGTATAAAGCTACTGGGAATGAAATGTATCGTACCACTAATGGCACAAGAATCTAGGTTGGCGATGGTGATGTTGACAATAACTATTGGGGTAAGTACACTGCACAAATGTCAATTGTTTTAAGGCTTAGGAACTTATTTTTAACTTTTACGAATATAAATAGGTCCTGATACAAATATTCCTACACCACGTCCGTCGTACCAAGTTAATAGAACAGCGATCGGTACTGATGCCGTTGCAATTTCTGCAGCAGCCTTGGCATCAGCCTCCTTCTTATTTAGGAACAACCTTAATGATACGGCCTACGCTGATCAATTGTTGTCCCATGCTACTTCACTCTTCAGTTTAGCCGATACCGCTCAGCCTAGAAATGTTTATACAAAGGCCATCCCAGCAGTTGCTGAATTCTACGCCTGTAATAACTATACTAGTCAATTAACTTACGCTGCCCTTTGGATGTATAAAGCTACTGGGAATGAAATGTATCGTACCATGGCTTCAAACTACTTTGATCAATTCCAATTAGCTAAAACTCCTGTTGGTATCATGGATTGGAGTGACCAAACAAACGGAGTTTTCGTACTTGGTGCTGAGTTGGACCCCTCCAACACGAAATATGCTACTGCTGCCAAGAATGTCTTGGATACAATTATTAATAGCAAGTCTGGTTCTCCTTGTACCTTTACAAATGGTGGTCTGTTATGGTGCGAAGGTTACAGTAACGCAAACTCTGTGGTACCCGCTCAGGATACGGCACTTTTGGCTTTGCTTTACAGTAAGATTGACAACACAAAGGCCGATGGATACACAAAATTTGCCATGAGCCAAGTAGATTATATACTCGGTAACAATTACATGTTGACACCCTACGTTTGTGGTATTCATATGAATTCACCTCGTAATCCTCACCACGCTGGTGCTTCTGGTGGTACCGATATCGGCAATATCGACTCGTCCCCTCCTGTTGAGAAATACATTCTCTATGGTGCTATTGTTGGTGGACCTGATAAGGAAGACAAGTTCTACGATATTCGTGATGACTATTCTCAAACTGAGGTAGCTCTTGATTATAACGCTCCTTTCCAAGGCTTGGTCGCATATCAATTAAGTACCAACGCTGCCGATCCTCCATACGTCACCATCACTCAACCCAGACCTGTCGTTACTCGTAAATCCAAGATGCCCGGATGGTTAATTGCCGTCATTGTTATTGTTGTCTTATTTGTCGTGGCACTCACCTCGTACATTTGTTGGTGGAAACGTGGATGCGGTCTTTGCAATAATAGAAAAGGTTATGGTAAAACTGTCGCCGCCTAAACCCTATTTTTGATTTTCTTTTCAAAAAAAGATTATTCCAATTGTACAATACTCTCTTTCATTTAAAAATCACTTTTATTCCTTTGTAAACAATATAAATAAATCATAGTCAATCCATTTATGTATGAAAATTTACTAATCGATTTTACCATTGTTTGTATCCAAGTGCTGTATTGTTTGACGTTCATGCAGGCGGGTTTTGCGGGAATTCAATCTATTTTTTTTAATTTCATCGGATTATGTAGCGTTATTATCTTCACGAAATAATGGACACTTCAGAACAAATGTGATTTAGACCATTGCTATTACTTTTTACTTTATTATTTATTAAATATATATTAAATCTCGGCAATGTATTTGCCAACTTTTACGGATTTAGTAGTAGTGAGAACCTTGGCCCAAATAACCAACGCATCAACACCACGTACACACTAATAGAAAAGGTTATGGTAAAACTGTCGCCGCCTAAACCCTATTTTTGATTTTCTTTTCAAAAAAAGATTATTCCAATTGTACAATACTCTCTTTCATTTAAAAATCACTTTTATTCCTTTGTAAACAATATAAATAAATCATAGTCAATCCATTTATGTATGAAAATTTACTAATCGATTTTACCATTGTTTGTATCCAAGTGCTGTATTGTTTGACGTTCATGCAGGCGGGTTTTGCGGGAATTCAATCTATTTTTTTTAATTTCATCGGATTATGTAGCGTTATTATCTTCACGAAATAATGGACACTTCAGAACAAATGTGATTTAGACCATTGCTATTACTTTTTACTTTATTATTTATTAAATATATATTAAATCTCGGCAATGTATTTGCCAACTTTTACGGATTTAGTAGTAGTGAGAACCTTGGCCCAAATAACCAACGCATCAACACCATTGTTTACATTTACGTCACTCAATAAGCTATCCTTCACATCGAAACGGACAATAATAGGTTGGGGGGAGGCTTGCTCGAGTGTGGTAAATTGAGCTTTGATAACTGCTTCGCTGTTGTCTTCGATTTGACCAATATGCCACTTGATCTTCTTTTGAGACAAGATAAGTTCACCGGCAGGGATACTGAGAGCATTTTGAACGTCTCCAGTCACTGAAGTGTAGAAAATAACATTATTTAATACCGGGAGCTCTTGATTCTTTTGATATTTGATTAACAATCGGCTTTTATCTGTATCACATTTCCACATAGGCTTTACAACAATAGGAAGTCGTTCGTTCGAAAGTTTGGTTTGATATTTGATGCATACAGCTGATTCATTTTGTTTCAAAGCTTGTGTATTTAACTTGTAAGTGCCTGAATCGTATCCCTCTAAGAGGCTCACATATTCTGTTGATTCCACCTTTTCTAATTTTGAAGAGTGACTGATTTGGAAACAAATTGGTGTAGCACTTTCGGTGGGTCCATCGTATGAAAGACTGATTTCTCCCCAAATAACTGATCTCTCTGCTTCACCTCCTCTGGAAATAACGTGAACAGTTTCCACAATATGGACATCAATTTGGGGCAAACGCTCCTTAAATGCTGAAGACACAGGTTGTTCCTCGACGATTTTTTCTTGAGAGATCTCGAAAGGATTCATAAAGGGTGAGGAAGGTGCAGAAGCAATGGGCGATGTTTCAATTTGATTCATGGGTGAGCTTTGATCTTGTTCAATAACAGAATATAATTGTGTTGCGCGCATTCTAAATGGAACAGATATTAACGATCACGTTTTGCGAAATTCAATTATAAATATTCCTACTCTCTACGTCCTCGTAATCTTCTTGAAGTTGGAGGGGTCGTTGCATTTTTCTATAAACACCGTTTCCATAAGAACAATGCAATAAGCCGTTTATGATGACTACAGAACGTACCTCTTTCAATAAAGTAGCAACACGAGTAAGGGCTACGGCAGATTGGGAAGCATCTTCTTCGCTAACGGATTCATTCTTGATGTCAACACGGATTCGAGGATTATTGCTGAACAAGCTGTATGTATAAGACATCATTAATTTATCATGTCCGTGAATCATTGCTCTCTAACACATTTACCTTCCGGCGTCTGATTCCATTTCATCAGTTTCTAATATGGAATCGCTCGCTACGTTGGTGGACGCCTCCAATGGCCATGCGGCACGATCTGGAGGGGGGATAGAATATCCCTCAGAATCTACGACAATGAGAGGCTAGAAAGAAAAGAAATTTTAGCTAAATTACTCTTCAAAAAATGCACTTTTGCAATTCACGTACAGCGGGCTGAGTTGATGGTGCACCAGTGAAACTACCATTGAAACTTGATGCTTTTCTAAGTGAGGGTGGGTTGATCGATGTAGGTGAGACGGGGATGACAAGATCAGATCCAAAATTGTTAGTACTGGGAGACTTGCTCACTCCATGTTCGTTCGTTTGGTCTGCTGTGCTGTGCGTGTTGATAGAATGAAGACTAGCCGAGTCTACAAAACTACCTGCATTACTGAAGCTGCGTTGACGATTACCACTTTTACTGGATCCAAGTTCAACATGACCGCCATGAGCGTCTGATTTGGGTTTACGTCTGATAGAAACAAGTGACGAGAAGAATCTCTTCTTTTCTTTTTTGACAGGTGTTGGTGAATCGGATGCAGGCGAATGAGAGTGCTGACCAGGTTGCTTTAAACTTGCGCTGGATAAAGAAGGTTCTGGGACAACATTATCTATGTTGATCAACTCTGAGCTATACGATTGCGATTGTGGCAAAGGTGGATTTCTAATCGTTGAAGTTGAGTTAGCGTCAAAAGAGGCGCAAAATGCAGCGATTTCATCAGCGACTTGAATGTTCTCGGTAGCTGTAGCGGTGTTCGTGGTCAACTAAAAAGATATAAACTTTCATTAGCAATTGCAAAGATCTAATCCTCTGAACGTGCAGACTTCATACCTCGATAAGCTTTTCAGCTTGTGCTCTTTGAAGAGCTTCAAAGACATCAGTCACAAACTTGATTGTATTTAAGCGACTTTCCTCAACCGATTCAAATTTCTAAATAAAGTTGATATGAGCAATTATCGATATCAATTGGTGTGATTTTGTTTGTACCTGAAGATACTGAGATCCTTGTTGGTTCCACTCGTTAGCATTTTGTTCCTTTTGCTTTACAAATTCTGCAACTTTTGCTTCGCCCTTTGCACTCTTTTTGTGCTGTAAATGACCCTTCAGCTTTCAGACAAAACACTTTCCTCGGTCTACTTTGCCTTACCTTTTGAATTTTATTTTCCAAATCATCATGTTCTCGAGCAATTTTATGGATATGTTCCTCCATCTATACGAGATATTAGTATCACCTTGAATGATTAATTATGACGATTGATTGAATTACCTTGAGAATATCAGAGTACTCCTTGTTATTGTGAATACTAGATCTCAACGGTTGCTCAACATTTTCGATGATACTGTTAGAATATTCCCCATGAATCGCAGCTAATCGAGAAAGTTCCATCTGAAGCATTTCCCATATTGGTAAAAATGTACTTTTCACACAAACAGATTAATTCTTCTTTGTTGCAAATTGGAATCAATTTTTTGTATTCTTACCCAAGCGCAGATTTATTGGATATGTAATGCTTTTTACTCAATTTAGCAATACTTTTAGCGTAAGTGTCTTCAATATGTGCGCTGGGGGATAAAATTATAAGCACGATTGATATCATCGAAAAGGCGCATGGTAATTACCGGTCTTTAAAGTACTCGGCCAATTCGTCATTTAGTTTGAGGGCTGATACGAGACGTGCCTGCGAGAAATCGATACCGTCCTTGGGACGTTCAGTCTATATTTGCAAATAAAACGAGTGAATTCCATGTTCATTCAAATTCTTTACAAGTGGAGGATTTACAAGAAAAGTTCGAATGTATTCGCTTTTTCCAATTGTTTCACTGGTCATAGTAGATGATATATTATTTAAAGAAAAAAGGAATGGAGACAATACTAAACTTCTCTTTCAATTTCAGTAAACTTGTGTTTTTTCAAGAAAAAAAGAAAGAGAAGAAAGGAATGGAATGGGATAGAGATGAGTGAGTGTTAAAAAATAAGAGCGAAAGGGAAAAAAAAGTCAAATTTAGACCGAGTGTTGTTGATGTAACCACATAACATTCACGCTCACACTGCACTTGAAATTGATTAAGGAAGAAGACTGAAAATTGGGGAGAAAAACTACATCTGCCGTTGTCAATAGAAGATAGAAAACCTACAATGTGCTGTATTAATGAGTTTATTAAACTACTTCTATGGCAATTGAGTATTCAACGATGAATACATAATAAATCTAACGTTGCACACAAATAAGTGCTTTTTCATTGGTGACGATTATAGACTTGCAAGATACTCCTTTTTAATTAGCTTCATTAGTAGAATGTCTCTCTGTTCGATTATTGAAAGTTGGCGGATACATAGGAACTGGGGGTAAAACTTGAATCGTTGAGCGATAATCAGGTGGATTATCAGCTACTGTGCCATAATCAGGAAGCGCTGGGACATCTCCCTCTCTATACTCTTCTCTAGATGTCACCACAATAGGAACCTTCAAACAGCATTCATGGGACTTGTTAGAGTCAGTATTACGATGGAAGTGGAGCGGCTTGAAGTGATGATACAAACTCAACGAATGACCTATATGGAGACCTAAAGAATTTTTGCGACCAGCATGGTGGATGGGTTCGCTATCTGAATTGTTGATATCAACATTTCCAGGAGATGCACTGGTACCGAGATGTTCATTTTGTTCTACTCCTTGATTTTTCCTGCTGGTAACTCTTACTGCATTTGGTTGCAATAAACTGACTTGGTTCATAGCTGCCGCCAAAGAAGTGATAGATGACTCCGACTCTGCTGATGTGGAATATTGGGAGAACTCATCAGAGGACGGCGACTGGCTGAGAGGGGGCGTAATTGAATCAAAATTGTTGTGTCTAATTTCACCAGAAGAAGGATGAGCAGCGGATGCATTTATTGGAATAGGGCTAGAGACAGTTGTGTCATGATGATCGTTTGATAAGCTCGACAATAGTGTATTTGTTATGATGGAACTTGCATTGCTACTAGTGCTTTCAGTTGATAATTGACGCTTGTGAGTTCTGTTCAGAGTGGTTTCATTTTCTTTGATATTTATTTTGATAATCAGGTTGTGTTTCACATTTATCAATGGCGATCGAGTATCGGTCTTTACACGAGGACATAGTCTGAATATGGCATTGTAATTGTGAAGGTCAGTAGGATTGTACTTTTTGTGATCTGAGGGATAAAATGTGCTACAGCCCAAAGGATATGACTTCTCCATATGTTGCTTTCTCTGGTTAGTAAGAGATCTCAACCCAGTAGTTCTGTAATGCGTTCTTTCTTGCAGTCCACATGTGACCATGGTAACCGAGTATTGTTCAGGATTTCTCAGCTGTATGTTTAGATCCATTGTAAGTAAGCCGCCCTCACAATACACCATAGAGGGTGCTGTAGCCGAATATGAGAGAATGTCGGAACACATTTTACCTACAACAAATTGAGATGCTGGGGCTATGGGGTCCATACTATTCATCAAACACCTTCTCAAAACAATGGGATAGGATGTGTGGATGTCAGAGTTCATTTTAGGTCTCATGGCGAAAGCATTCAATTCGTATTTTATATAACCATGCTTTCCTTGGAAGCTATGAGGAAGTGCTCCTGGTACATAAAACTCGAAGGGAAACTTGTAAGTACCAATATCAAAACTGGTCGTTCTGGCACTGTCAAAGTTTGTTGCATCACCAACATGTGTTTGCACTTTTCTACAAAGTAGTCTTGACTCTATTCCGTCAGCGGTAGGGACTCCTAAAGAGTTGGTGGTTTTGAAGTTCACGCCTATTTCACCTACAAACTTTGTTTGAAGGCCTTTAATTTTTGTAGGACGACGAACCGTCAATATTAATTCTCCGGACAGAACACACCCTTCTGTTTCATCGTGAGCACATCCACGCAATATGCCATCAAAGCTTTCATCAACATGTATTGACAAAGAAAAATCTGCGCTGTTATGGAAAGGGTTCATAAGTTTTTCATAATTATTAAAAAAAGAGAGTTAAATTAAAAAAAAAATAACTGGCTTATAGGGCTATGTTTCTTTTTCGAATTTTTGCATAATGGAAAATTTGAAACAGCCAAACGATAATCCCGCCTTTTTCCCTCCCAATAGTAAGCACCACAGCTGGTCCCTTTTTTCCCTGGAGTAAGATGGACTTAATTTTATCCTGTAAAATGAGCGTGGAGCTCATAATGCTTAAAGTTTTTAGGAACCATTTCGCCAAGAATTGATGAGTATAATTATTCTCACAATTACACCTACTATTGATGCTTTTATTAATGTCTATTGACATTTAAGGTGTAAAAGCGAAAATCATTTTGTTCTAGAAACAAACTTAATTGCAGACAGGGATGTAAGGGTCTTGCTATATTTTGTTATATTCTAGATTTCTACTTTTTTGAACAGCAAATAGAGTACTTGAGTTTACCAAGTCCAAATGACGTTAGTACAGAGATAAATGTATCCTGCATTACTCTCAGATTTGAAAATTACTACTCGGTTGTTCTTTTTTTCTTTTTGTTGCGTAGAACGTGGTGTGTCAATGCAATAGCTTTATATTTCATTAATTTGACGTGTACAACATCACTGTTTGTTATGGAAAAACAACAATGCACTGATGCAGCTGAGGTTCAAAACCGAATATTTTGCAACCCCGCAGTGTGCTTTGAACAAAGAATTGCTGACCAAGCTACTCCTATTGAGGTAGTATATTATTGTTACAAACAATGTTTGCATGTACTTGGTCATCTAATCGACGTCATATAGTCTGGTTTAAACGATCTGCAATTTGATATGGGTAGAAGTAAACAATTTTCCATGCAATTAATCACCACTTCTATTTGCCATTACTTACGGTATCATTAATGTGTAACATGATGTGCAACTGTGACAGAAGAGTATATGTCAAATCCGAATCCAAGTAAAAGCCGCGTTTTTTACCTTGTGGTAAAGCTACCCTGTAAATTACGCTGTAAATAGATAAAAACATTATAATGTGCATATTTTTATATACTTATCAGATCTAAACGCTGTTTATAATCATACATTCGAGATTTTGGTGTAGTTAAGGCATTTCATCGTTTTCCACAATATAAAACGCTTAAATTAATGAATCGAATGCGTGCTGGATAAAAATACTAGTTTGTTTCTTTAAAATGACACCATACATGCGTCAATATCCGTCGAATAATAAGCTGTCTTGTCTCCGAGAGCTCGTCAGCTCCCCTTTACTCAATTCATTTGTGATACATTGAAATTTATTGTCACAAAAGTATGACCCTGAATTTTTTCATGGAGGCCCTTTTCACACATTACTGCAATCGTCAAAAGTTTAAATTGCTTACCAAATTATTTAATGGCTGTGAACGAAATCCGTGCATAAGCGGTACCAAGATTGCACATTCCAAGTCTATGTAATTTACACGGTAGAAATTGATCCAAGATCCTGTAAAGAAAAAAAGGTTCACTTTTACTTCAAAACACAAAATACAAAAGGTGCTTTATTTACGTGCAGATCATACACGCTAATGACAAAACTATTGAGCTTAAGGTCTAATATGACATGATATTTTTTGTGTAAAATAGTGCGTGCGATAACTGAGGGTTATATTAGCAATGTAAATCCAATTAATGTAAATCTATTGCCTCTGATTCATTGCAGAAAAATCGGTAACCCTATTTCGGCCCTGAGTTTGTTTTTTTTTTTCTGGTGAAGGGTACACAAAACGATCGTTACCATTTATCGCCATAAAATAACAAATTGAATTGGACTCTATATTATGTATGTTCATCATCTGAGATTATATTACAGGCGAAAGCTACGTGAACACTATATTCCATAAAACATATAAAAAGAGGTCGTCAAATGGCATTTCCAACTTTTTTTTATAACAACAACTCACTTTTAATTTTTCCTTCCCATTCCTTTCCTTACACCAATTTCAAACAATGCTTTTCGCTGGTAGTAAATTCGTTGGTGTTGCCGCTGCAGCATTTCTTTTAACTTTATCAGGAGCTCAGGCTAGTTTCCTTGATAAGCCCAGTGTTGCAACCTATTGGGGACAAGTAAAGAAGCAATACAAGCAAAGTAAAATTTCAAGTATACTAAATGTCTATTTAATAGAACTCCAAGGGTCAAATTGACAGTCAAAAACCTCTTTCTGATTACTGTGATGACTTATCCGATGTTCTAGTCATGTCGTTCACTCTCAATTTTAAGGACGGTAGCCTTCCTTTACTCAACTTGGCCAATGGCTGTGACGGACCTAACTTTCCTGGCACCAATCTCTTGAATTGTCCTCACGTTGGAGAAGGTTTGTACATTTCTCTTTAAAAGAAGCCCAATCAGTTTTCTTATTCTTTTTTATAATATAGCTATCAAAACTTGTCAAAAGAAGGGCAAGACCGTTTTAATGTCTCTTGGTGGCGCTGCTGGTAGTTATGGTTTTGCTAACAATGCCGATGCCGAGGCATTCGCTGACACCCTTTGGAACATCTACGGTGCTGGTAAAAGCTCTACTCGTCCTTTCGGTGATGCCGTCATTGATGGCTTCGATCTCGATATTGAAGGTGGTGGACCCACTGGATACGCTGTAAGTTTACTTCTGACCTCTATGTCAACGTCCGCGCAACTAATAGCAATATTATTATTTTTTTGGATTTTAGGCGATGGTAAAACGTTTACGTTCTCATTTCGCCAAGGATAGCTCCAAGAAGTACTACATCACCGGTGCACCTCAATGTCCTTTCCCTGATGCCATGATGGGTACTGTCATGGATGAAGTTGGATTTGATGCTGTCATGGTTCAATTCTATAACAACTACTGTGCCACTGCTAGTGGTAGTTTCAACTTCAACACCTGGGATACCTGGGCTAAGAAGACCTCTCCTAACAAGAACGTCAAGATTTTTTTAGGTATTCCAGGCTCTTCTGCTGCTGCTGGAAGTGGCTATGTTCCCTTTGCTCAACTCAAACCTATTGTTGAAAACGTTTACAACACTTACTCTAGCTTTGGTGGTGTCATGCTTTGGGGTAAGCCATCTGACTTTTATAAACTCTTATTGGATGGAGATAAATAATTAACATTTACTTACTTCATTTAGATGCATCTGCCTCTTATGTTAACAGAGATGTTTCACCCAGTTACCAAGGAGCTGTTGCATCTCTTGTTCACGGATTAAAGGATGGCAAGCCTATCACCACTACTACTGATCCTGCCCCCAAGCCTACCACTACTACTGCCAAAACTACCACTACTGTCAAGACCACCACCACTGAACCTGCAACCGTCAGCACTAGTACCAAGACCAATGTTCCCACCACTACTGCCGTCCCTACTAAGACCAGCTCTACTACCACTACAACTGTAACTGAAGTTCCCACTCCTACTGGCACTCCTGCCACTTGTGTTAAGGAAGGTCAAGCCTGTAGTACTCATGGTCAGTACACTTGTTCCGGTAACTCATTCGCCACTTGTAACTTTGGTAAATGGATGCTTCGTTCTTGCCCCAGTGGAACCACCTGTTTCTCTACCACTGATGGTGCTTCTGTCTACTGTGCTCAAGGTACTGGATCCAACACCTGCCCTAAGGAAAAATCTGCTACCACTACAACCATGACAATCTTGAAGAAGCCCAAGGGTGGTATTGTCAAGACAAAGACTGGTCCTGCTGCTAAGCCCTACAAGAATGGTCGCGTTGTTGCTCAATTCTCCGTTGTTGACTCTGATTCAAACTCTTTCTCCGCTATTATCAACGCTCGTCGTCTTGATAAGCGTACATTCGGCAAGTCTATCACTGTTCAATTTAAGGTTGCTAAGGATATCAAAATCACTAGCGTTGAAGGAGGCAAGGTCACCCAAAAGGGTAACAATGTCAAGATCCAAATCAAGAATGGCAACAAGAAGTCTATGGTTTCCATCATTTCTCTTAAGGGTTCCATCTCTTCAGGTGGCGTCTTTATTGCCCCCGCTTCTAGCTCCATGAAATTCTCTTCATAATTTTCATTTCTCATAAACAAATTGTATAACAGTGTATTCTTTTATATTATATTATCAATAAAATCAAGTACTATTACTCGTCTGGTAACTATATAGTACATTTTAGATATCATTTATTTCAAACTGTCCTTATTACTGCAACTACGTACTTGTTATAATCATATATTATATGTTATGTGTAAAATTCAAAAGTTATTCCGTAAAAGAACAAGTTTTTTAGTGTTATGTGGAACGTTTCAAAATCTTTTGTTATTAGGATTATTTTTCCCCAAAAAAAATAAGCAACTCGAATAAAACTCGTTTGTACTTCGCTATAGTAAGATCGCAAAGCCAAGCATGCTGCGCAAAGGGTTTTGTTTGAAAACCGCGTATTTCGGGAACGACGATCAATTTTGGTTAGAGGAGAACCTTAGGATCTTGAACACAATATGAATTTAGAACATTCTTTCTAATCGGATAAAATCCCTTGTCTGGTAAAAAGTTATTATGTATAATCTCTTGCTAAGCACTAATTTGATAAAAGTTCTAACGGTAATTCAAATTCAAAAAAGTAAATAAAACTTTGACCTCATTATTGTATGTTTTTAAAGTTTTGGCGTCAGTACTCTATCTTTGACAGAATATGATACGTAAAAGCTTTTCTGTGTACGGCTTCTATTTGGTAAATGATTCTATTTTTAGGCTTCGATCCTGCTTTTCATTAAAATGAGATGATGAAAATACAATTTTATTGTGTTACAAATCTAAATAAGGCAAATACAATGAGGTTGCTTGAAGAAATAAAGAAAAAAAATGTGCTTAAAATACATAAAAAATGATGTTTGGAAGTGAATAGTGAATTAGCTATATACATTCTAATTGAGGGGAGCTTTTTTTTTGAGTGTGTATGATAAATGAAAAGAGAAAAAAAAAATGGATGGCATATGTGTTTCATATTAGATTTTGCGATAGATGAAGATGAGAATGAGATAATTCATAGATAAATGTTGATTTGCGAGAGGTCTACACGCGCAAATTGGTTTAGTTGGTGAAAGACCAAGAGTTGGACTCGCTGTAGTTTGATGGTATAGAATATTCAAATAAGTTTTGTTCGTGAAGTTGTGGTTGTTGATAACCTGTAGTTGTGGTATTGTTGTTGTACCAATACGTAGGCTGCTGATTAAACATACTCAAATCGGCAAAGGGTTGAGGTTGAGCGATCAAAAGTTCCTTCTGTTGTGGTTGGTAGATGGGGGCAGTTGTAGGAAAGGTTTGAAATTGGATCATATCATTCAGAATCGGGGTATAGCCGATTGGTGAGGCAGTACGATAATTTTCAATATCGTCCCACGAATAGGCAGCATCCTGAATAGGCGTAACATTGCCAGAAATAGTATGGTGGTCGAGCATGCTTGAAGCGGATGGGCTAGATGTGGTGGTGATAGTATTGGTGGGAGTAGTGGAATTGTTTGTGTAGCTGTAACCATATGCACAGTGTAACGTTTCATCCGATTCGTCAACAAAGCTACTTGAGCTAGCTGGTGACAAAGTGCTGTTGCTTTGACTTGGTACACAGTAGGAATCATCATAAAAATCGTTGTAAATTGATTGGTTATTACTGTGGCTTAATACTTGAGGTACACTTTCATATAAGGGTGTTTTCCATTGCTCTTCTGTCAACTTAGGGTACACTAAAATTTAATAATTAGTATTTGATGCTTTAACTAGTAATGTAAAATTATTTACCTGGCTTATCTTTAATGTAAGCTTGACGCTTCTTGTAAGGACCACGCTTGACGCCCTTCTTGCGTTCTTTACGATCAGAGTCTCGACAGGTGGCGGTTAAACCAAGCTTGACACAACGTTTGCATGGTCTGCCATCATCACACTTTTTGCAGGCTTTCTGGCAATTAACTATTATATAAATGGTGTAAACATCCTGTTCGGTGTGTAACAATGCTTTTTGACAATTTCGTTTGCTTACCACATGCATTCTTGACTTGCTTTCTCTTTTGTTTTTCGTTAGATTTGATGGTCGTAGTGGCAACAGCTGGTTTCTGAGCAACCAAATCGTCATTTATTTGATTATTTTCGTTAAATCCCATCCAAGTGTTGGGAGGTAAATTGGCAACAATGGCGGAGGAGTTAATATTATCGTATTGCATATTGTATAAGGCGGGAAATGTATTAATTTTTTTAATAAGAGATATACACAAAGAAAAAAAAAAAGGGAAAAGGCCGTGCAAAATCCTTCTTTTATATATCTTTTTTTTTTAATCAAAGTGATGATTTCATGTTCGGGATTGGGGGTGATGGAGATTGGGGGTGGGGGACAACAAAAGAATATAACATTTATAACATTTATCAATTTATAGAAAGTTTATAAATAAAATATTGTAATTAACTGGTTGGTACTTCACGTTTCCCAAACGTTTCTGGAAGCTCACATGGTGCAGACTCCATATATAAAATTAGAAGTTATACACTTTCTTCATGAAATTTTCACAGTTACGAGAGTTACAAGTATCGGATTTGTTTCTTAATTTTAGACAGTGCGATGAACTCCGTTTGTAAGTTAATATTATCGTATTGCATATTGTATAAGGCGGGAAATGTATTAATTTTTTTAATAAGAGATATACACAAAGAAAAAAAAAAGGGAAAAGGCCGTGCAAAATCCTTCTTTTATATATCTTTTTTTTTTAATCAAAGTGATGATTTCATGTTCGGGATTGGGGGTGATGGAGATTGGGGGTGGGGGACAACAAAAGAATATAACATTTATAACATTTATCAATTTATAGAAAGTTTATAAATAAAATATTGTAATTAACTGGTTGGTACTTCACGTTTCCCAAACGTTTCTGGAAGCTCACATGGTGCAGACTCCATATATAAAATTAGAAGTTATACACTTTCTTCATGAAATTTTCACAGTTACGAGAGTTACAAGTATCGGATTTGTTTCTTAATTTTAGACAGTGCGATGAACTCCGTTTGTAGGCTCCTTCTTTTTTTTTGTATAAAGCATATTCTACATTTGGTATATTTCCTTTTTCCACCATTTTTTATTACTTCCATGACGTTGTGATTCACATAGAGGGCTATGTAAGAAACATAGATATTTCGAATTATTAAACCGGATAATAGATCAACATCTCTATCCACACGAAAGAACAACAACCTATAATAAGTGCGCATCCTATACTTAAAATGAAAAACATGCTTTTCCATTAAAAAAATTAATGTTGTACAGGCTCTTGCCACGTTGTTTTTTATACAAATTGTACATTATGATGCATACGAAAGAGATGAGCGCTCGCACGCACGCACGCACGCCCTCTCGCTCGCGTGCTAAGTTTTACTTGTTTCAGATAATGAAGAGTACAATTGATTCGTTGTGATAGCACAGTACATTTAGAGAAGGGTTCACCAAATCTAATTAATGAAGAGAGAGAAAAGGTCTTTACTTTTTGCTGCTAATTAGACCGTTGTACAATTGATATGTTGTGCATTTATTTGTTATTTCTTATTCAAATAAATTTGATATAATTGATATATGTGTAATGAATTACTGTTGTATTTGTCATGATGATGTCTACATAAACTACTAGTTTAAATGTATTTAAAGCTAAATACCAAGAGTCAATGTGATTAACGTAAACAAACGGTTATTGTAAGGAATTGACAAATATCTTTTTTTGTATAGTCATCCGAAGAATAGACGGTATATCGCTACTTTTCACTCCTTATTTTATACAAAAGAGGTATTGTTCCCTTGTAATTCTATTATTGTATAAGGGATATTCTTAAGCTATTGATGAGCAGACCCTTTTATTCCTTTACCAATAAAGCACACTACCACTTGTGCAAGATACTTGTTTGTCAAGTAATCATCGTATCGTTGTTCAAGTGTACGTAACAAGAAGTTACACAATCGTCCCAAGAGACGGACATTCAAATAAACATGTTTTTTTTATTCTATTGGAAAGTAGGTTTTCAAAAATGGTTAACGAAGAGATCCCTTTGAACTGAAATTACATTTTACGTAAGCAAAAATTGCTCATGTATTTTCATTGGTGAAATGGAAAAGCGAATGACTATGGGGAGGGGGCTATGAACACGAAATGGGCGGCTAAATGTTTACGATTTGTGTGGTTAAGCATGCACCCACCCATAACGGGTGGTTCGAGAAAAAATCAAAAAAAGGCTATGGGCGTAAAATATTTATGTGGGGAATACGTTTACAATACAAAAAGTAACAATGGATGACTAAGTTGGTAATTAACGAGCATTACACTATTGATAAACAAAAATTCCCAGTTTATATATACAATTGCTTGATAAAGCCAACACGATTGGTTACAAAATGTACACCAATCTTTGATTTCGATTAAATCAAGTATTCTACATATACACATCCATAGATCATATATCGTCATAAAAGTTAGCCACAACAAAGAAGTTGGTGATGAAACACCAAGGGATGGTCAGATTATTGCTTACTTATGCAATATGCACAGAAATATTTATACATGTATGCTATCTCAACCACATGCAAAGAAAATAAAAATCCAACTCCTAGAGTTGTTGTAGAAAAAAAAACATGCATTAGATTCTTCCAACTTTTCATGTCAACTTGCGGTACATACATACATACGTACATGATCCCCTAGTACATGTGCCACAAGATACAATTCTAGGTAGCTTATTCTAATTATTTTTTAGTTGTGATACACCCGCCAAATTTGATCTTGTGAGCACTATAGTTGATAATAATTATTCCTGTCAGGTCATCATTTAGAAAAAGCAATTAAGCTTGATAGGGTGCATCTAATTTTCAAGTCAACTGATTTCATCAGCGTCTCTCTGTACAAAACATACAATAATTTCCTTTTCAAAAATCATCGAAATCGACCTATGTAAGAAGAGATATTATTATTCTCGACACGCACGTACATATGTAGTGTCCCTAAAACGCTGTAACATATTTTAGCGATGAAACAGCTATACAGGATGACGATGGACAAATTTTCAAGAAATTCATGTTTGTTTACTCAGCAATACACATAGAATCACAACCATGTATCAAAGGTGCGTACTTAATAAGCTACTTTTATGGAAAAAATAAGCAGGCTTTTGCATGACAAAAGCCTGTACCGTTTAATTATAATTATATATATATATAAATGTGTGTGTGTGTGTGCGTGTATAGAGGAAGAGAGTAGTATCGTGCTATTAAATACAAATGGAAACTTTGTTTCTACTTAAAGAAGGTAATATACAATTAAGAAACAATAATAATTGCAGTGTGTGTGTGTGTGTGTGTGTAGTAACAAATATAGCGAGACAATCGAGGAATGAAGGTGGAGAAGGTTTGCACATAGAATAATGTATGTATTGGATATATAAATGAAAGAGGTATAATATATTATAGAATACTAGTTATTGTCCCATGTTGTAGTTCCAATTCTATTGTCTTGGTTAGAAACGCTTAAAAGAAAGTGGAGGAGATAATGATGGTGGTCGGTCGCTCATGCTGCTGTTTGAAAAAGGTCCACCCGTGGTGATAGTGGCATCCGTAGTATTATTATCAGTAGTAATAGTATTAGTAGTAGTGGTTGTGGGTGGTTGTTTCTCTTCAGCAACTGCCACATGATCTAAATAAGCATCCGGTTGCATGATCCGCGACAACCGATACTTGACGCCAAGGTAACTGAGGTAGTTATTTCTAGGGAAGACACGCACTCTTTTAACGTCTGGAAAATGACTATCATTGATATCCACAAAAGTGCCACCCACGGTAAGTGTTTGTTCCAATTTTGTTTGGTTGATGATATCAAAAGGGACCCATTTTTCATTCATAAACACAAGCCATGTGAAATTCCATGCAGTGGATTGACGCTTTTGCGCCTGCTGTCCTGCGTGTGTTTGCGAAACACTGGCACTGTGAGTAGACTTTGTGGGTGGAAATAACTTTGCACTGTTATCGCCTGTGGTAGTATTATAATATGAATTTGTAGAGGATATTGTGCTCGAAGATGCAACCGATAATGGAGGAGATACAACGCGGAAGTGATTGGACTGGTGTCTGCTGGTGGTGGTGGTATTATTGTGTTGCCTATTACCACCACTGTTATTATATTTAGTTAGCGAGTGACTCGTCATATGATCATGGCGAGAACCCTTATTATTGTAATATTTGTCCATGTAAACTGGCTGCTGGTCTTGGTGTTGATGATTTGAGATTCGGTATTGTTGATGTTCAGATAGAATGATTGGGGCTGTGTTGTAATATTGCTGCTGTTGATACATGATGCTTAACTCAGACCCAGTGCTCATTGTTGTGGATGTCCGTTTAAAATATATGTATGAATGATTATTCTAGAGATAGCAAAAGTAAAGTGAAGTGAAAAAAAAATGACCCCTTATTTTATTGTTATCGAAAAAATTAGAGAACAAAAAAGAAAGAAAGAGAAAACTTAAATGCGGGGCAGATATTTAAATATGCTTTTGTTCATTACTATTACACGTCTATGATCATGGGTCATATTGTTGCACATAGAAACGATATAATAGGCTTAAGCTGAATTGCAAAGGTTCCAAATATATTATAATATGAGAGCTCAAGTGATTCTTCTTCTACTACTTGGCTTATTCTAGTTATTTTACAATAGAATTTATATATACGAATCGAAAATGACACAACCACCGTGTTAATGTGAGCAATGGACGATTTTTCTATCTCCAACTTTTATATGTAATCAATTTTTTAGTTTAATATATAATTTATATTGACCTTCTTATGTACATGATTACTTATTGTATCTGTGTGCACTTATAACGCTCGGGCAGGTACACTCATCTCATTATGTACGTTATATGTATTTATATATAAATCATCGTCAACATTGTACAATTAAATATGTCACGAGGAGCTTATACAGTAGTTTTAATTAATCTTCAAATAAGCCCTTTTCTCAACAAACAATGCATCGCTGCTTAGCACACAGTATATACGATGTAGACTACGTACTTTATCAACAAGATAGAAAAAGAAGGTCTTTTTTTTTATTTTCAAGGAAGGGGTTATAAATGTACAAAAAAAAATTACTCTATGCAACAATAAAGGAAAAAAAAGAAAATGTGGGTAACATAATTTTCTCAATTCTTTCTTTTCTTTTTTAGAAAGCTACATCGTTCTCTATAGCGGTCGATGTAGTCTCATTCAAAGCGGTTTTACTACTACCACTGCTGCTGTTGTTACTGCTGCTACTATCTGCGTTGTTGTTGTCAGATTGATTTTTTAAATTGTGTAATTTCTTTCCTATCAGATAGGTGTCGTCCCTCACAGTTTGCATCCAAATATGAATGAGCTTCTTAAAGATAAAACCAGTGAGTAGTACGAGGAAGAAACAAAATATGATGGGATAAGTATATCTTGTGACAGTAATTTGAAGGGAAGGGTCTTTTGGATCTAAAATTATACATATCATGTTAGTTAAAATGTATACAAGCTACTGTTTTTTTTTAGCGCAATCCCTACCCAACATTTGGAGGATACCCCAAGAGGTAATACCAGGAATAGTGATGGCAAGCACAGCAGCGAGTATCACAGGGACAATCACGGTTCGTGTGATACTCCATATGTCGGCTTGCATAACACCATCACCAATAAGCCCGTTCAATTTTTGTCGAAGTCCATTATTGGCAGGAAGCACATGAATCACATTGTGTATGATACTCATATATGCGACACCAAAAGACCAATTCTGATTAATGCGATACAAGAAAATTAGGGCCCCGTGAATAAAATTAAAATTCCATTTATCGCTCTTCTTACCTGAGAAATAGAGATCACTAAGCCTGTTTCTGCATCAAAGCTGCGGATCGGCATGAATACAAATAGGTCAACTGCGATACCCAAAAGAAGAGGAATCACTATACCAAATGTGCTGGCATAGTACAGGAACTTGAGAATCTAAATAAATTCTATATCATCAGTCTCTCTCTCTCTCCCAGAATTTTTTTTTCTCGTTTTACATAACACATCCCACATTACCTTTCCTGTCTTTTCCTTCATATACGTCATGATTTCATCTTGATTGTACCCATTTGCCTTATAAGTCGAGTAACACTCTATACACCAGTGAATGACTGTGCCTAATCCAGCCATGATATAAATGCCAAGCGCAAAAGAATATAAATCATTGACCTTTGCCTCAGGTGCAAAGTACACTTTGAAGAGTGCTCTACCCGCGAGGACTACATACATGAATTAAATTAGACTCAAACGCAATGCGCATTTCTTTTTTGAGATAACTATCTTACGTGGTACTACAGTAACGGAGCAAGTAAACAATGAAATAGAGAACCACATGGAGAATAAAAAGATAATTATCTATAATAAATTTTTCGTGATTAGCAACGTTACAAGTCGTACAACAGTACACATCCCACATTACCTTTCCTGTCTTTTCCTTCATATACGTCATGATTTCATCTTGATTGTACCCATTTGCCTTATAAGTCGAGTAACACTCTATACACCAGTGAATGACTGTGCCTAATCCAGCCATGATATAAATGCCAAGCGCAAAAGAATATAAATCATTGACCTTTGCCTCAGGTGCAAAGTACACTTTGAAGAGTGCTCTACCCGCGAGGACTACATACATGAATTAAATTAGACTCAAACGCAATGCGCATTTCTTT
Organism: Mucor irregularis B50; assembly: GCA_000587855.1. NCBI lineage: Eukaryota > Fungi > Mucoromycota > Mucoromycetes > Mucorales > Mucoraceae > Mucor > Mucor irregularis. The sequence goes on from AZYI01000231.1 coordinate 74,056, forward strand.
TTTGAGATAACTATCTTACGTGGTACTACAGTAACGGAGCAAGTAAACAATGAAATAGAGAACCACATGGAGAATAAAAAGATAATTATCTATAATAAATTTTTCGTGATTAGCAACGTTACAAGTCGTACAACAGTGTGTAATATACGTTACTCTTTGTTTGAAATGAGGAGGGATATAGACGACAATGGTAGATTGAGCTTCATCGTTTGTATCGGCTGTAGCAGGATGACCACGTCTTCTTTCTTCTTCATCGATCGCCTCTAAAGTGACTGGATCCACAGGCACAAGCATACGACGTTTAGGGTCAACGGGAACACTATCGTATTTGGGTACACGAACCATCATACCGTCACGCTTGAACACAACGGACGAACTCTGATCATCATCAACGATACCCACTTGGGAAAATTCGTCGTCGTCTGCAGGAATAGCTGCTTTTTCAAACAAAAGCATCGACTTGAGGGTTCTTCGAACATGATGACCCTCTTCATCGGTCTTGCGCTCGTTAAACATAAAGGAGGTTAAACGCAACTGACGGCAAGCAAAGTGCCACCAGAGGTCAAGTGCCTTTTTAGAGTAATCACGGGGCTTAATAAGAGCGATCAAGGGCGGTAACAGAAACTGGATGATCAGCAGGTCAATGGCTAAAGTGGATAAAGGTCGGTTGAAAGGCAACCTCAGTGGGAACACAACGCCCGTAAAAGCCAAGGAATAAGTCACTGTACCAACGCCAAACACCAACATCACCGAATAGATCAAGGCGGATTGACTGATTTTATGCAACAGGTTGGGTAAAGGTCGCTCCACCATTTCTTGCACAGGGTGGAACTGAGGATCGTTGGGGTCGCGGATAAACCACATCACACCGGGGCGAATAATTTCTCGGCACACCGTGATAAAGATGGCAAAGTAGAACAAAACACCTGTTCCCAGGAACCAATGAAGGAAATACGAAGAATAGGGACTCTTGACATGGAACGCATAACGAGATGTAAATGAGGCGTTGACAAATAACGGCAACGTGGCCATGTCCAACAAGAAACCACACACGGTGGGGAATACAACGAGTTCAATCAAAATAAAGAAAAGTACCTTTAAAAAGATACCTTGTTGACGAATGATATCTTGGATTGTGTCGCCGGTGGAAGCGCGATCATTGGATCTACGTCTTCCGTGTGTCAAATACCAAGAACCCAAACAAATTAATACGAGGTAGCCAACAAGAATACACATGCTACGGTCTAACCCAGTTTGACCTGTAGCAAAACGGTGCCATCTAGCAAGAGCCATCGAGCTATACACTTCTACTTTCTCCTGAATCAAGGCCCAATCCATATTCATCATCAAGCTATCGTCGTTTGCTTGGGGAATATGATTGACAACTTGTTCAGTGACTGCAGCAGCTTTTGAAGAGCCGTTACTTGATGTAGACACGATGGTCTCGTTGGACAATGATAAGATCGTATCCAAACCATGGGTAAAGTATTCTTGGGCGGACTTGAACGCCACTTGAATGTTCTGGGGAAGCACAGATTTCACAGAATTGCCAATAAGGGACCAAATGTAGGGTATACAAAGATCCAATACAAAGTCAACAAGTGGATCTGTAATCAATCTCATCAGGTAAATAGGTGTTTCAATAAAGGTAATAGGGCGAATCTGTAAGTAAGACATGTTAGCAATTTCTTCAGTAACTTCTATAGGGCTTCTCTTACCAATATAACAAGGCGGCCGATAACATAGGGAATCCAGACAGCAATACCTAAGCACAAACTGATCATAAGAGACATCAAGACAGAGTTTTGAACCAACATCCATGGATTTCCTCTCATGCCAATAGCTTCTAGAACACCATTAATATCATCTCCTACATCAAATGGTTCATCTTCTTCGGCTGCAGCTGCAGCTGCAGCGGGTGCAGGAGCAGGAGCAGGGGCAACGGGTGCTTGTCTGCGTTGCTGTCTTTGTAATACTGCAGCGACATCGTTTCTCTCTTCCAATTGACGTCTTCTGGCCAAATGCTCATCAAACATACGTTGAAAAGCGGCATTATCAAACTCTCTTTGATCACGATCAATTAAATCAGGTAATAAGTCGTCATCCTCGTCATCCTCAGCATCAATGATTCTACCTCTTCTACTACTACTACTTGTAGAAGGTTCTTGTCTAGTAGTAGAAGACCATCGAGGGTAATCTTCTTCCTCGATATGCTCGTTCAAATGACTGTTATTCAATCCATGCACATTACTACCATAACCCATAGAATGATCGTCCTCTTCGTCTTCCTCATCCTCGTCCTCGTCATGCGTGGATCTGGCATCATTTGCAGTACTAGCAGCAGCAGCAGCAGAAGAGCCAATACCATCCATGCCACCAAATAATTGATCATCACTTTCAGGTATAACACGATCGTAAATAGAAGAAGACCAACCAGTACTAGTACTATTACTATTGTTGGTGTTGTTGGTGTTGTTTCTTGGCTCTTCTCCTCTATTATTTTCATTGTTTCTAAACACTAATTCATTCTCTAGTTCGACTCGTAAATTATCCAATTGATGTTCAATTCGATTCATGAAATTATCTGCTTGATCGTTATTATTCTCGGGTGGATTCATGACTTGCATTGCGTTCAATAAAGTATCGAGTGCAACTTGTTCTTGTACGAGTTGTTCGTTATTCCAGTTATTGTTGTTGTTATTTAAGTTGTTATTCTCTTCGTTAAGTTGAATTGGTTGATCCACTGGCAAGTTTTGCATCACCCATTCTCTAAACAAGTAAGCTGCAACAAATATAATAATTACAAAGGCTGTTATAATTTGACCCTCGAGACAATCAGCCAAGAAGTTTCTAATGCACACAATTCATCAATGCTTATGTAATACAATATGATAAAATAACTACTACTTACTTGAGTGTTGTGAGATAAACGGATTCAGTGTCTGTGGTGCTGACAGTATTATTTGCAGTCAAAAGAGTACTACTGTTACTGAACGGTAATTCTGTGGTATTCTTGTTGAATATGATATTTTCACCACTCCAAAAGTAAAACCGCCATGTCCACAAGGTAAAGTTGGGTAATATAATCAACCACACAATCACCACTGTCAATCCTCGAAATAAAGTCTTTATAGCACTCACTAAACGATGTAGTAGTTGAGAGCACAAGACATAAAAGGGCACTTTTTCTGGCATATCATCTCGGTAAATGGGTGAAAATGTAAAAGGGTGTTCGCATAATTCACAATATCTTAATCCGCATTCATGTTAATATACTCCTATTGTCAATCATGGTCACTACTATCCTTACTTTTTTCTGCTGTGCGAAAGCCATTCTATAAGACTATAATAATAGATTAGACCAAGTCTCTCTTTAAGCAAAAGCTAATCTTTATAATTACCAGTCTTCATGAACAAAACGAATACTGCCTGAACATTTACATGGATGATAAAGAGGATGATCAGGTGTAGATTCACTTCTACAGACTCTACAAAAATCTAACATGGCCAACATGTTACTATTTTGCTTACTGCGTTTTTCGAAGAGATAATTTATTATACCTTGGTCTTCCTCCATTAGTATATTTTTGATACAAACACTGATTTCGTAATCTGTCAACTAATTCTTAATTTTTTGAGTAGAAATAGTTGGAATAGCTTAGAAAAGTGATTTTGTAAGGGAAAACAGTTTAAAATAAGGAAGGTTTGTTTAAATTCAAAAAAGGGTCTGAAAAGAGACACAATTTTTTGGTTGAAACTGATTGGCTGGAAGACCAAGTGAATTTCATAGAAAGTAGTGTGTGATATCATGAAGCCATTTTTATTTCTTGTTTATTGATGGACAGTCTATCTATGTACGCAGAGCACACAGAATATTGTTCTTTATCTTTACATGTACAAAGTACGAGAAATACTAGTTTTTTCTTGACGCAGCAGTAAATATTTGGGTGTAAAAATACTACCATCACCCCCTTAGCACACACAGAACCTGCCAGAAGAATTTCTTATCAGATCTCTATGCGCTTGGAAATTTTCTTTTGCATACCAAGCACTCATCATCTTTCTACTTAAAGTGGAAAAATCACGAACAACGACGTCACTGGTCGTCGAAAATGCTAAGAGAAAATGCGGCTGATATTTTCTTTTTTTTTATTTTCTTCTCTCTTTCTTGATAATATCACCTTTTAATATCTAATAACTACTATTACTATGAACTTTGCACCTTATTCACCATCGCCAGACGAAGATAGAACTTCCCGTACACCTAAAAAACAACAATACCATCAACCTTCTTACAGCTCATACCAATCAGGTAATGCTGCTGCTACTGCTGACTCTTATGCTGAGCAAGGACTTTTAGGCAACCACGGCGCAAGTAGCAGTAGCAGTAGCAGTAACGGTCAAACAGTGAGAGTGAATAAATACGAAACAACTTTACCCATTCGTGTCGACGTAGAAGCGTCTTTAGCCTACGTGCTTGGCCCAGTCACAGGTAAAAAGAAAATTGCATAAAAAGTATGTATTCTTGGCGAGAAACTCAAAAGTGAATAGGTTTACTTTTATTAATATTGGAAAGACAAAATGATTATGTTCGATTTCATGCTTGGCAGGTAAAAAAAAAAAAAAGAGAATTTGCATCTTTTACTGCACTGTGTATTCACTCTCTGGGTATAGTCTTCACTGGTCTTTTCTTCTTTGATGTTTGCACAATTCATTCTATTATTCATTTCGTCCTTTTTGTCGTGGGTCTTGTTCTTTTTCAATATTTTCCTTTTAATCTGGCTAGTGTAAGTACATAAGAAGGAATGCTATGCGTTGCAGTGATTGATCCTATTAATTGTAGTTATCGAGCTTATTTGGATGGCGCGTCACTGGAGAGGTACGAAGTACCCTATTTCGGTATTATGGCGTCAGAATATGTTGATTCGGAATAAAGTTATACCACGTAATGGTAGAGGAGATATCCTACCTATTACAATTGTCATTTAGAGGATTGTGTTGTGTGAGTATAAATAGTCGTACGAATACATGGAGAGAGAGAGAGAGAGCGGAACTTGTGTCAGCAGTGTGCAACCACTAAAAGTGATGATCAATGTATTCGCCACATTTTTTATTGGAAAGAAATCTAGAGGAACACGTATTGGGTCATAAAAGAAACATTTTAATAATATTTAAATTCATATATGTATATAAAAGAGGTATAAGAAAAGTTTGTATGCAGATGGGGATGTATATAAAAGAGAGAAGAAAAAAGAAAGTATTGCAAGGGGGGGGGATAAAATTAACTATCAATGAGCATAATAAAAGGTATCATTCTAAAACTGAGAATCTTTGGAGGAAGTAGTTGACTTTGTGCTTTCATCATTCGAAGACACTGTGGACGCACTTGTGAGTGAATTTGAATGTGCTCCTCTTGGTGTTCTACTTTGTATCATTCTTCTCGTCGCTTGAGCTAAAATAGATATGATTAGTTTAAAAAAACTAATAATTTGATAATAAATAACGAAACTTTACCGTGTTTAGCCATAGCTATTTTATCTAATTTTTCAATCACTTCCTCTAATTTTTGCAGCCATTCGTCTCTGCCTTCATCAGAGCCTATGTAGAGTACATGGGTCGTCGGTGCAGCAATAAAGGTTGTATTTAGATTATCAACACCGGAAAAGGAAGAAGTGATCTCGATACAGTGGGCCATACCGCCCGCTTCTTCTTTTGTCAAGGAGCGCACTCGCGCTCTGTCCAAGGTTAAGTGACCTTTGTATTGGAGTTTGGTGACTTTGCCTTCGACTTTGGGTCTTACGAAAACGAGCATATCATTGAACAACATGTAGTGTCTTTCTTCGCCCAGGGATCTTGTATTCAGTACGACGCGGGAGAGCTGACCTTGCATGATAAGTCGTCTTTCGGCTCGTACACTGAAAGGCGCTCCAATAAGGGCTTGGTGTATCATTAAAACTTGGTCTACATTATCCGCATCTGCGAGTCTAATTTGATTTTAATAATTGCTTATTAATGTGGTACTGATAGATGGGAAAAATAGATACCTACTTTTCATGCATGGCGCGGTGGAAATGTTGAATGTACGCCTTTGCTTTATGTAAGCCTTGACTATCAGGGTGCATGGTGGGGGTGGCTTCCGCTAGGCGAGTCATGATATTGACGTATCGAGTAATGCAGCCTGCGGGTAACTGTAAAAGAGAGAGCAAACTGGAGCCCTTGAGTGATTTATCCTTATGTGCTGTCTAACAACAATTTAGTGTTAATTTACGGTGTGTGTACACAATGTATCCCATTACTTGCATCAAGAAATTTCTTAAACGGTTGATATCGCGCCAATCTTTCATATGTTGTGAGAGCCACCGCATAGTGACTTAAATAGACTTGGTAACAATCCAGATTAGGAAACTATTATTGTAAAAAAAAAATCATCAACTACTGTTGTATTTCATACAAAAAAAGATTCATAGTTACCCAGGCTTGAAATACATCCGACAAAATTTGTGTTGGACCCCAAATACGCATTCTTGTAAAAAAAAAAACTGTGAATACCATGTGGACTCGTTATGGTCTTTTTTTTTTTTTATTACCTTTCTCTTAGACTTTGTAATATTAAACGATGGGTATGCACCAACTCTTCAAAATTGCCAAACAGCCAACGGAACTCACGTTCTGTGCAAACCATTTTTTTGATGCCGAGAAAATTAAAACTGGATTGTTTGGCGTCTTTCCGCAATGGCAGTAAAAAGATTTTTAATACAAGTTCGAGGGATTCCATATAGGCTTCTTCTGAGGCCAAAAGACCCTCTATTAACTTTTCTCGGCCCCGATGCATATACTCGTGGTCTGTGTGGAAACGGATTTAAGGTTAAAATAACGCATCGCTTGAGCGCAATAGTAATATAATTACCGAGGAGGAGTCCATCGTCAATATCTTCGTATTCAAGACCGTCCACGTATCCAAAATCATCGCCGTCCACAACTGAGTCGTTCAGGAAACCGATGGCCGATGAATTTGACGTCGAGGTTTGGTAATGCTCGTCAATAGAGGAAAAGGTCGAGGTCGCTGTCAAACCGCTGGCATATTTACTTGCATTGGAGCTCGCGATGCTGTTGCGAGGACTGCTGCTGGTCATGATGGACGACGAGATAGAACTGGCATTGTTCTGCTGCTGTGAGATGGACCCTGAGTTAATACGGTTCGGTCGCGATGGAAGAGGGCTGTTGGTGATACTCGACCCATTTTGGCTCATCGTTTATTGTTCAAGTGTGTTATTAATGTAATAAAATAGAATGATGATTGCTACTCGTTCTCTCGTTATTTTATTTCTCTCTATAGATGTGGCTGAACTGTTTTCTTCTCTTCGGTCCAAAAGTTTTTTGTTTAAAATTAAAAAGGTCGAGCAAAAAGAGAATGAAAGGTAAAAAAAAGGGGAAAGAGTAGTAATAGAAAGAAGAAGGGTATTTTTTAAAGAAAAAATATATATAATAGAAACAAGTGGAGGAGGAGGAGATGAATCTAATCCCATTTGAAAGTTGCTGGCTGATTTTTAATAATAAAGTTTAATTTTTTTTTTTTTTTTTAGTTACTGGCACAAACCAAGATTACACAGAAGCACGTCCAAAATTGTCTTGAGTAATGTACAACATTTTGTATTATAGGGTCATATTTGTATCATAAAAGATGACACGTTCAAAATCGCAAGCGTCTGCAGTAGTGAAATCTTGATTCTAAGAATACAGGTAAATAAACAAGAGATTAGAGTTGTGGCATTACCATTTGTACAACTGCATATATGCTATATATTAGAGTCATGAGACCTCATACTTCCATCGACGAAAGCGAGCAAGCAAGCAATTTTTTTTTTTTTTACCAACCACCAAGAGGTCTTTTTTTAGTTAGAGACTTTTCTGCTTTACAAAAAAAAAGATGGGAATTGATTCCAAGATAATCGAGGAACGTCAAAATCGTGAAAGATTCACGCAACGCATCTTGGCGTTCTCAACGTAAATTTTCCCTATAGGCTCACGCTTGCATACAAGTGCAGCATTCAATGTGAACTGGTTTAAGATCACTCCTTCCATTGTAGCGTTACACAACGTATGTTATCTAAGTATGTGTACGTAACTTTATATACTCTTTATATGGAGAATAATCATTTATTGGTATGAATAAATAAAAATAGCGCGTAAAAAGAGAGAGATCAGGAGCTTGCGTTGTTACTTTCAAAATAAAGTTTAGATATTGTAAGATGCGTATCTTGTAGATCAACAGGAAATAGTAAAAATAAGAACCCGATCCATAAACTGTATATCTGTTTTATACGTTATACGCCCATCTGACTTGGAAAAAAAAAACCGTTCTCTTAAACAGTGCGCACAGGGATTAATTGATTAGCATGCATTATGGGTACTACTTTACTATTAACAAGATGAGGTACAATACAAATCTTTTCCCGAGGCATTATCCCATTTTTTTTCTATTTTGGTGCTAATACGCATATATCCAATGTTTCATATGACTTGCATGCCTAAAAAAATTACTACTTACAACGTATCACCAAGTATAATCGCTCTACTACTGTGATAATTGAAGATATTATTGTAGCCAGTAATAAACAGCTAGACCATATGAAAAAAACAATCAAATATGTTGTGCAACAAGCTTAGATAATATAACCCCTCATTTTCTTTGTGTCTTGGTTTCATTCATAAAATAGAGTTCACGACGTTAAACTATTTACCACCACGAACTCTACTACACACACATAAGAAGGTCTAAATTGCAATGCGTATGCAAATGTTTACTATAAAAAGTGAATTTGAAAAAAGACTGTATAACCCAACAAACTTTCTCAGTTTGAATTTCGGATCAATTCACAGTGGCCGTCCAATGGCAATGGTTACTCTGAGGTAGAATCTTTAAGGGCAAGGGACACAAAGAGTATTAAATGTTTTTTCGTAATATGACAGAACTGGAATCCCCGTTTTTTCATAAGGTTCAAGTACACGGACCAAAAATTTTTGTTGTAACCCTAACCCGTTTAAAACGTTGAAGGGCAGTGAGGATAACAAAGTAAATAGTATCACACTAGTGAAATAGTCGGTATGTATGTATGTAAAAATCATTCATGAGATTTGTTGCTCGATTTTGTCCGATTGCACACTTGTATTATTAAATTTAAAAGTATAATACTTCAAGTACACATCGTGATTGAACACCAATTAATAATAATCAAAAGAGAGCTTGAGGAGCATTACTACTTGTTTCGATGATGGTTGAAGTGAAAGCACTCGGTCAAATACAAGTACAGGATCCGCTTTGATAGAGCATTTGTAAACTGTTATCACCAAAAGCAAAGGTGTGTTTCCGTGGATGATGTTTATATTGAAAGACTCCACACCAAGTAGCCAAGGTTAAATACCTTCACGCATGTCCACTTTCAGATTCCTGATAAAAACGATTTACCGAAAAGATGGTAACCATAAAAGATTCTAAAAGGATCTTTTCTGTTTTACATATTCGCGTTTATCCGCAGATAAGAAAACAAAAGTTTGAAGAATGATGGGTGGTATAGATTCTAGCATACTTTATCCTCAGAGGAAGCTTCAAACGAAGCTGAACGTTGAGGTTTATAGTCTATGGTATTTACAAGACGATTTTACTTGTTGAGCTTACCTCGGTAACTTTCAGTATAGATAAGGTAGTGGTTGCTGCAATATCTACTGCTGCAGTTGTTTAAGGGAGATAAAGGACAAGCGACAAGTATATAGGCTGTATTGTTGACGCTGCTATGACACTGATTGATGATGATGTTGCTTGCAGAGATAAGTTTATTAGTGCCGCTAGAAGGGCAGGCGATACGTTGAGCCGAAATGCCAAGATCTGGAGGATACGATAATTTCTAGTTGTATTTGCAGTACGCATGGTAATCAAAAGTATCGGATTCATGTTGGCTTATTCCGATATGATGAGAGAGTGGTGCGTGTAAGAGGAGGCGCTCTACTACTGTAGGAGCAAATACGCGTCCGCAAGAGAGAACCAAGCGCGGGAATACGTATTCTCGGTCCACGTATTATTCAAACTTTACACACTACCAAAACGACTATCACCGTCAAAAGCAGGACTTTCGAATGCATACATGTCTTCCTGCAGCAGCACGTATTTTATCACGTCTCTGAGTTTCAATGCAAACGCGTCTACTGAAAATCTTTTTTTCGATGGACTCTAATTCTTCTCCACTTCTTTTGAACCCAATTTTTTTTTAAAATATAAGCACATGTCTGATAAAAAGAATATTGATTTCAACTCCATTCACTGTGGTATTCGACCTGAGTTGGGTCGTTTCCGTTTATCACAAAATGGTCTTGGGTGGAAAGGTGGCGATCGTACCATTATTGTTGGTACAGATGAACTCAAGAAAATGAACTGGATTAGAGCAGCAAGAGGATTCGAGCTTCGAGTATTGAAGAAGGATAACTCCATTTTGAGATTTGACGGGTTCAAAGCTGATGTATGTATTTACGAGAGTATTGTATTATGCGACTTTTTTTTGTTAATTTACTGTAAAAGGACTTGGAGGAATTAAGAGAGGCTGTCAAAATATTCTACAAGATTCCTCTTGAAATCAAGGAAGTGAGTGTCAAAGGTTGGAATTGGGGAAAAGCTGATTTCCAAGGTAATAAGAAGTTGTGCTCTCAGTCAAGTCGATATATATTTACTTTTCATATATCATGTAGGCTCTAACCTCAACTTCTCCGTCACTAATAAAACCATGTTTGAATTGCCACTTGAACAAGCAATTGCTACAAACAAGCCTGGTAAAAACGAAGTCGCCATCAACTTTGTCGATCCCGGTCAACCTGCACCTGACGGCATTAATCCCAAGGATATTGATGAATTGATGGATGTTACATTTTATATTCCTGGTACAGTTGCAAAGGACAGCACAAACACAGATACAAATGTAGAGGATGACGAAGAAGAGGAGGAAGAAGTAAATGCTGATATGGTGTTCTACGAAAACGTCAAATCCAAGTTAGAATTGAGTCAAATGACAACCGAAAATATTGTACAATTCAAGGAAGCATTATGTCTTACACCTCGTGGTCGTTACAATATCGATATGTATCAAGACTTTCTTCGTCTTCGTGGTAAAACATACGATTACAAGATTCTTTACAAGAACATTATCAAGTTATTTTTACTATTGAAGCCTGATGAAGTCCATGTGCTGTTTGTTGTAAGTATTACTACGCGTAAGTTAGGAAAATAATGGCTAAAGCATACTCTTGTTTTTCATTAGATTGGCCTTGATCCTCCTCTTAGACAAGGTCAAACAAAATATCCTTTCCTTGTATTCCAATTCGTGCGTGAAGAAGAAATTGACGTGGAATTAAACTTGGAAGATTCAGCCTTAGATGAAAAATACGAAAACAAACTTCAAAAGCACTACGATGCTCCAACTTATGAAGTTGTCAGCAATGTATTTAGAGCATTAACAAATAGAAAAGTCACTGTGCCAGGTCTTTATAGAAGTCATCACGGAGCCAACGCATTAAAATGTTCAATGAAGGCAAACGAAGGTTTCCTTTATCCATTAGAAAAGAGTTTACTGTTTATTCCAAAACCTCCCACTTTCATTCCCTTAAACGAGATTGGTGTCGTCACTTTCTCTCGTGTTGGTCAATCTGGTGGTAGCTCGCGTACATTCGATATGAAGTTCAATATGACAAGTGGTAATGATATCCAATTCTCCAGTATAAACAGAGAAGAATATGCAAATATCGAAGATTACCTTAAGCAAAAGAAGATCAAGATCAAGAGCGAGGGTAACGAAGACGCAGTCATGACTTACACAGATCTTGCTGGATTGGACGATGACGACGATGATGAGGAAGACGACTCTTATGATTCTAGAAAGAAACGCAGAGTTGATGGTGGAGCTTCCGCTGCGGGTGGTGGTGACGAAGATGATGAAAGTCGTAAGTGACTCTTTTATGCCACACAAATGACTATTTAACTTGATATTAACACCACTCTCTCATTCTAGCTGATGAAGACTTTGCTCCTGATAGTGATAGTGATGTGCCTGAAGAGTATGACTCTGACGCTCAAGGTTCTTCTGAAGGTGATGAAGACGCCTCTGATTAAATTTCATGCAATGGCACTTTTGGTGACGTCATCGTTAAATAAATTTCCTTATCCAATCAAAATGCTTTAAATTTTTTATAGTGTCATGACTACAACCTAAAATTTGGGGGTGGAAGATAAAAACTACGTACCCTCTCAAGGATAATATAAAAAGCATAGCTTTTCTGTTATAAAGAAACAGAGAAACAGACTTTTTTTTTGATTAAAATAGACAAGAAAAGACAAGGAGAAAGGAAGAGGAGAATAGTACAACTTGCTATTATTTTCTTTTATTTTTTTTTTCTGCTCATTTCAGTTTAATTTTAATTGCCATCATCTTCCATACGCACTACATTACGTACTCACCCAAAAAAATTTCCCATCTCAAAAAAAAACTTTTCATCAGTTTTTTTTTTTTTTTTAACAAGTGAATGCCTGCTCAGATGGTCTCTCGATTCAGAGTAAAAAAACTTTCTCCAAAGCACCCACTTCCTATCTTTAAAGAGTCTCAACTACCAGACTTGGTAGACCCAGCCAATGTTCAACGGTCAGTGCCTCAGATAGAGACTGGTGTTGAAAAAGAGGAAGAAGAAGAGGTATGTTATCATTTTATAATACAAAATATACACACACACACTTGCAAATTATTTCTCCTTGTCTGTGTGTGTGTGTACAACAAAAAAATTTCAATTCTGACCTGACTCCTAATTTTAGCATGATTTACAAGCCGCTATTTCTGCTCACCAAGCAGCTGTTACTACTGGTGCAAAGATAGAAAGTTATATTCCTATTCCTGATGCTTCAAATACAATTGATCATAAGGAATATGAATCATTATACAAGAAAAAGTATAAAGAACCTTCTACTTTGATTCGATTTTCTTCTACTGTGGAAGATACAATTGGCTGCCCTTATGTTATGGATGAAGAGGATGAAACTTTTTTAAATGAATTCAATAAAAATCACAGCCTATCCGAAGATGATTTTGAAAAAATCATGTACCAATTTGAATCCATAACAAAAGAGAAGCTACCGCATCTACATTTGGTACAGTAGTAGCATTAGAAATACAATACCTGTTCTAACCTTATCATCATGCATTATTCAAAACAGGACCCCGCTCATATCCCTGATTTTAATCAGTTTATGGAAATGGTGCCAGATTCCTCTTTTTTAAATACTCGTGCAACCGTATTACTGGAGCCAATTTATAGTCATTGGACTAAACGTAAGCAAGAACGTCAAGGCCAATCTATTATACCAGAGTTAAAGTACGAAGAAGTCTCCAAGAATGAAGTAGATCCGTATGTTTGTTTCCGTCGCCGTGAAACAAAGCCTGTTCGTAAAACAAGACGTACAGATCAACAGTCTTTGGAGAGACTACGTAAACTTCGCACAGAAATGGAAATGGCCAGAAACCTCCTGGAGATGGTCTTGCGCAGAGAAAAGATTCGCAAGGAAGGCATGGTTCTTGAACACACCGTCTTTGATAAGAAATGTAAATTAAGAGAATATCAAAAGACCCTGGGCATCAAAGAAGATGAAGATCTGCTATTGCCGTCTAAGAAGAAACGTAAAACCTCTATCGGTTCTGGGTAAATATTTTAAGAAGAAAAAAAAAAAACGAGGTCTTTTAAAATACTTACTAACCAACGTTTTCTTCTTACAAATACCATAGCGCTACAATCAAAATTCCTTTACATCGTCTTAAAAGAGATGAAAATAGAATTGAAAAGACTCCTGCTCAGTTGGAAATTGAAGCAAGTCTTGCTCGCAAGAAGTTGGCTGATGCACCCTATGAAGATCTTACTGAGGTAAGAGTAAATGATACATTGATAAGCAAATTTGGTTTAACTCATATACGAATCGTTTGTATTTAAATAGTGTCCTTACCAGCCTTTCCCTATGAAATTGTCTTCGCAATTCTTTCAACCTTTATCTTCTAATATTCGCTATAGAAAAAGAATCGGTCGTGGTGGTCGTATCTTTATCGATCGTGCTGGCTACGAAAGACCTTCCTCCACTCCTGGCAAGACAAAACCTGGCATGATGTCTGATTTTGAAAGAAATGCGACTAAGCGATATGCCTTTGATTCTGACTCAAATGAGGAAGATTCAGATATCGAAATAGATGAGATGCAAGATAGGTAAGTAACAAAACAAAGAAGAAAGAGAAGGAAAAAGAGGAAATTTTCTGATTACCCGGACTTTTTTTTTTTCTTATTCTCTTGCTTAGTTATTTAAGGCACAGGACACAGCTACTTTCCGAAATGGAACTCCGAAGTCTCGTCACCATTCCATTTTTGACCCCAATGAATATGATGAATATACAAGCTGCTAGAGCAAACCAAGCTGCTGCCGCTGCCGCAAATGCTGCGTCAGCTGCAGCTGCCTCTGCTGCGGCGGCCGCTTCCTCCCAAAGGCTGTCGATTGCAACTGGCGCTGCTAATCTTGAAAGTACATCAAATCCAAATAGTAGACCCTCTTCTCCAAGTGCTTCGCCACATCCTTTAAAGAGACAAGCGAGTAGATCAAGAATGACCCCTCAACAAGCTGCTGTTGCAATGGCAAACGGTATGATTGCTGCCAACATGGCTGCTGTCGTGAATGGTTCAACCAATCAAAGTAGAACGGCCGTTCAAATGGCACTCGCCCATGCTCAACAACAGCAACAGCAACAACAACAGCATTTACAACAACAACAACAACAACAACGTGGTAATAACAATGCAAATGGGAACGGTTTACCGTCATCCATTGTATAGATTAAATTATACACACATTCTCATATAATCAGCATTTCTTTACACCTTACACAAAAAAATAACCATTAATTTTCAACTTGATGATTTTTTATCAAGCGCGCAATCCATTCTTATTTTTTTCGTTTCGGCATCCTTCCCCTTACTCCCTTCTCACTTTAGTTTTCGAAATTGTACAGAACTTCTACTTTCCACTCTTTCCCCCATTATTACTATTACTACTACTACTACTACTACTACTTATACATATACACATTTTACACTACTACTTATCAAATAAACCAAATAATAATTAAATCCAAACACTTTCAATGCGCATTGAAATATGTTTATAGTTTCTTGTTTATTTTTCAAGGTTTTATCATGAGTGGGCACTGTGTAGATGTTTCCCACGCCAAAAACATGAGGGGGATAAGATTACCTTGCAAATTAAACTTTACCATCGTATGCTCGTATAACAAATTTTTGTATCTCCACCGCGGCCACTTGTAAAATACAACAGATAAGGATCATCACCCACGAAGTTCCGTCAACAAAGGAAAGTTGCAACCATGTTGAAATACCTGAATTTATATGGAGGAAGATTAGTTATTCTACCTGATATATTTGCTCCCTCTATCACTGTATTACCTGGTGCATAAATTCCGAGTAATAAACAACCAAACGAAACTACAAACGCATAAATCATACATCGGTTACCAAGAATTCCTGTTACAAAGATGGATTGTAATATAGATCTTGACAAGAATGAATGTAACAATTGTAATGTCGTTAAAGTAGCAAAAGCCTTTTTTGGATTAATCAATGTCAGTCTTGTGATTTCATATAACAAATAGATGACTTCTTACCAAAGACTGAGCTGATTCAATAGAATAATGGAAAAAGTGCAAGGAGATGACATATACGCCTATGGTTAAAAGCGCGATAAGCATTGACTGCACAAAGATAATCAACCAGGTTACTTTGGTCAGTACACCCTGGTTAGGATTACGCGGCATTCTTTTCATAAGGTCAAGTTCTTCTGGCTCTACACCAAGTGCCATGGCTGGTGGTATGTCGGCTAGCATATATAGTTTAAGTAACTGTTCCTTATTCATAGTGATAAAAACTTACCTATGATATTGGCAAACAAGATCATCATCACTGTTAACGGAGTCTCCAAGTTTGCAATAGCACAGATCAGCATCAAGAAAATTTCTGCACCGTTACAACTAAGTAGGTACACTATAAACTTGAGAATGTTATCAAATACATGTCTTCCCTCCTCGACCGCATGGACAATAGTAGAAAAGTTGTCGTTGAGCAAGACTAGATCAGCTGCTTGCTTGGTAATTTCTGTGCCTGCTTGACCCATCGCCACACCGACATCAGCACACTTGATCGCAGGTGCATCTAGGGGAAAAAAAGTGAGCTACTAAAACTATCCCAAATTTGTTCCTTGTCTTACCATTTACACCGTCTCCTGTCATGGCAACAATTTCACCTCGCTTTTGTAATGCTTTGACAATCGTCAGTTTGTTGTCTGGGCTAACACGAGCGAAAACGCAAGGGAATGGGTCTAATTCGATGATTGCATCTTCTGACAGCAAATCCAATTCTTGGCCGATAATAGCACGATTCTAAACAAAAAAACAGCGTATGAGTATGAAGAGAAAAAAAAACTACATTGATATCAATTATCTTACCTTTTCAGGGAGATTAGGATCAAATATTCCCAGTTGGGTTGCGATAGCAGTTGCAGTCTTTACATGATCACCTGTGATCATCATAACACGGATTCCTGCAGTTTGACATGACTCCACTGCCTCCTTTACACCGTTCTTAGGGGGATCAATTAGTCCAATGAGACCAATAAATGTCAACTCGGCCTCTGCATATTCTTTAGGGATAACCGCTGTGCCATCTTCCAATTCTGCAGTAGATGCTTGCTCCGAGATGATTGTTTTTCTGTATGCAAGACCCAGAACACGTAAGCCTTGGCATGCCATTCTTGAGCTTTCCTTAGAAACCTGTCTTGCAAAGTCGCTGTCTAGAGGGACCTCTTGACCACCCTCAGAAAGATGATATTTACATTTTCTCATAAGTTCTTCTGGAGCACCTTTACATAACAAGGTAGCTTGATCATCTTTGTCTTTGTACACAACGCTCATTAGTTTTCTCTCAGAGTCAAACGCACGTTCATATATTTTCTGATAACCTGCTTCTTCGTCCCAGTATTCCTTGCCTAATTTTCCTTTCTTGGAGGCGACCACCAGTGCAACTTCAGTAGGGTCACCCACAGTCTTCCATTCTGATGTCTCTTTCACGTAGGTGATGGAGGAATTATTACAAAGGGAGGATACCATAAATGCATATCGAAGATGTAATGGATAGTCTGTTGTATTGGTAGTATCTAGTGGCTTGAGATTGGCGCAATGTTCTTTGGAGGATTTTTCATTGGTGGGGTAAACTGTGATTGTGCTTTCACTGTCATTAGACTTGTTGTCGATGGAAACTAGAGTGTCAGAGCTTGAATTCTCATGAGATGACATATTCATCATGATATTTCCTTTCTCTGGGTCTAACGATGTGGATTCTGTAAACGTGTACGATTTATTATCTCCTGTCCATAATTCAGATACACCCATTTTGCCCTCTGTCAATGTGCCCGTCTATTGTTAAAAAAAAGCGATTTTTTTAGTACTGAAAGTGTTCAACATCGTAGATTTTTTCGGTATCTTACTTTGTCAGAACAAATAACCGTTACACTTCCTAAAGACTCTACCGCTGGCAAAGTTCTCACCACGCATTGACTATAATAAAAGAAGTTACACTACAAAGACTTGACTCATTCAAATTTGCTACCTTACCTTGATGCCATACGTCTCACACCAAGTGCCATGGTAACAGTAGTGACAGCAACTAACCCCTCTGGAATTACGGATACAGCCAAACTATCATTTTTTCAGTGCTTAATTTAGTGAACCATCTTCATTCTCGTGAGATCTTTGTACGAACCTCAACCCAACGTTCATCATATGACGAATATCTTTCTTCCAAGCAACCCCAATGACTACTACCAAGACACACAGTAATACCGAAAGCAATACTAAGCATTTTCCAAGTCTGTCAAGTTTTTGTTGAATGGGCGTCTTTGCTTTGTGTTTAGAACCTTGCTGGATGGCTGCGCTAATTTTTCCAATCTATTGTAAATGTAAGACATAATTCCATTGTATCTACAGGCGCAAACTTCCTCTTGCAGTACTCACCTCTGTATCCTCGCCAATTCTGACAACGATTCCGGTCGCACGACCTCTAATCACTGTCGTGGACATGAACGCATTAGTGTGTACGTCCCCGATTGGTATTCTCCTTGTCTAAAAAAGTTGATGAATGATATATTTTGTTTTTATAAGACAAGTACAACTTACTCTAGATTTTATAGCATCGACATTCTTTTGAACTGGTAGACTTTCACCTGTCAGAATACTCTCAACAACTTGGAGTTGAGATACTTCGATTAGCCTCAAGTCTGCTGGGACAGCATCTCCCTCCTCCAGAACGACCACAGGCGTCTTTGCTTTGTGTTTAGAACCTTGCTGGATGGCTGCGCTAATTTTTCCAATCTATTGTAAATGTAAGACATAATTCCATTGTATCTACAGGCGCAAACTTCCTCTTGCAGTACTCACCTCTGTATCCTCGCCAATTCTGACAACGATTCCGGTCGCACGACCTCTAATCACTGTCGTGGACATGAACGCATTACCTTTACAATCCCCGATTGGTATTCTCCTTGTCTAAAAAAGTTGATGAATGATATATTTTGTTTTTATAAGACAAGTACAACTTACTCTAGATTTTATAGCATCGACATTCTTTTGAACTGGTAGACTTTCACCTGTCAGAATACTCTCAACAACTTGGAGTTGAGATACTTCGATTAGCCTCAAGTCTGCTGGGACAGCATCTCCCTCCTCCAGAACGACCACATCTCCTGGAACCAAGTCATCAGATTCGACCATACTCTTTTTTCCGTCGCGAATCACTTGTGCCTATATGTATTGCATTTAGTCTCATTACTTTTGCTCTGAATGGTTAATCTCAATACTCATATCTCTCTTACCTTTGGCACAGACAAGTTCATTAAAGCATTTAACGTTTTACTTGCTTTCCATTCTTGACTGAATCCAATGACTGTATTCAAGAAAATGACCGCCAGTAGCACAGTCATACTGTTGAAGTCCTTTTCAGCAGCTTCAACTATAGCAGCAATGATAAGTATTAGTACCATGAAATCAGTCAATTGGAACCACAGCATTTTATATGGGTTCGGTTTTGGAGGGTCAGGCAGTTTGTTGTATCCGTAATGTTCATGCAATGATTGAATGGAGGAGCTGGGCAGTCCTTGATCGATGGTGCTCTCTGGATACATTTTCTTTAGTTTTTCTAAACTTCGGTCAAAATAAAGAGCTTGGGGTGGTAATAAGGCTAAGTTTGTTGACGATATATTTTGACGAGGCATTTTTGAGCGTTGCTGCTCTTCGATTTCCGTAGCCATAGGAGAGTCCATTAGCTCTTTCATGTCGTCTTTTTCTCCTTCTTTAATTAAATCTCTCCAGTCAGCGCATTGGGGGAAATACGTAGCTAGTATTTGTACCATTGCTATGGCACCTTTCTTTTGAGTTTCTGTTGAATATGGTTGACATCGATAATGTATTTTTAGTCGGTCGCGAAGTTCGTATACTGGTAATAGATTCACAACTGCTCTGAATTCACTAACTGCATTATATTTCAAGTCAAGTTAGCATTTATTATTTCTCTTTTCAATTGCTTTATTTTCACCTTCTTCAATAAAGTCACCAAATAAGTAAAACGCCATATCTGCTTCAGAAGTACTTCTTTTTCTCAGCAAATGACCCTCTGTTCTACCTGTATTTAGTAATAGACCCTTCATTAATCTAGACATCAAATCCTCATCCAGGTGGGGTTGTTGGCATCCTTTGATACGCAAATCCATTAAATAGTGAAGACTTTCTAATGTCTCTTCCAGCGATACTGTCGTATTGTCTTTCACGTCGAATAAATCATGTATGTACACTTCTATCTGATGTTCAATTGAAGCTTTTCCATCTATCTCTACAACTACTGTTGATGCTTCTTTGGGCATTTATTTGAATTGATTAGATAAATAAAGATATAAATTAATCTCAAAATTTACGTGATATACTCGGGTAATTATGTTTGTTGATTCCATCATATTTTTGTTATTACTTTGTAAACAATAGCTTATTATTAACCCGAAATGGAAAATTGGAGATCTACGGTATTTCCGCTGTCAATTAGTCACTTTTGAAATTTCAATTGGTCACTTTTTGAGCCTCAATAGGTCACTTACAGAGCCTCCCAATGTCAATTGACGCTTTTTAATATTGGCTCGCGCTTTTGAACATCCCAATTGGCACTTTTCTTAGAATCCAATTTGCGCATTTCACTGGCCCTATTTGCGCTTTTGAACAAAACAAATCACCCTTTTCAAAAGCTCAACTAGCTCTTTTGGCGATCCCCAATGGCGTATTCATTTGACGTAATTTTCTAAGGGAGTCTATGATCGCGCAGAAATTTTTTACTGTCCACACAGTTTTTTTTTTTTTTATGAAATACCAAGATAATGGCAAGTGTCCAGCTTGATTGTTCTGTCGATAATAAATCATTTTCGTGGCTCTTTTGTGATAAATTAGCTTATATTTCTATAAATATTGATCACAAATGTGTTTCATCCTCCTTACTATTTCTTCTTCTTTAATATTTTCTCTATTATGAACGTTCGTACACAGGATTTTCTCCCTACATCAAGTGCATTCTTGATAAATCTAGTGGAGTACTTTATGTCATCCCACGTCCGTATAGGGACTCTTTCTTCCTGCGTTCTTTGCCATTTGTATATTTCGGGTATTAGACGCAAGGTAAGAGAAAAGAGGATATCATATAAGAACAAGCATCTCATGTGGTTAGATCGTAAAGATGAAAATCAAAAGCACATTTCAGTTTCGAGCAGTATGCTCAATTAAACATTGTAGAAGGCATTTATCCTGAGTTTTAAGACTGATTTCTGGCTGGGAATAGCATATTAATCTCCAATTGATCCACTCTTTTTCAGAGACATTATACTGCGCTCTTTTTTCTTTAATTACACACAGCAATAAATTTTGTGAGCATCTACAGAGGACGACATTGCCTTGGCGAAAATTGGGCCTTTTTCTACAGCAAAACAGAAAACCCTAGGCGCGCCCTCCACAAACCCAAAAATAGAAAAAGAGATGTGCGCCCTCGGGGAATCGAACCCCGGCCTTCACCTTGGAAGGGTGAAATTCTACCACTAAACCAAGAGCGCCTTCAGATGACAATAAAATTTTTGTGTTTAACATATAGCGTAAAATATTTTCAAAAAATCACGTGAATTTCACGTGTTTATCGCGGGAAAATTTCTTTCGTTGGCTTATTTTGCTATTTAGATAATCCTGGAAGTTGTGAAATCACTTTCAATCTATTATTAGTCTTTAAACTAAAGTTAATATTCGGAGAATTTGTATTTTAACAAGAAAAATTGCTTTATTTTTTGACCCTGCACTGCTTACGTAATGCGTATCCCAACACACGATCTTGTTGACGAAGGAAAGTTTAAGAAACAGTGTTGGGCAAATTCTTCTAGGCATACCTCCACTGGAGCACAATACAATAAAGGAAATACGACATCAAGTATTATTTTCATAGATATCGTCAATTGCGCAACATTTACTAAAGATGAATATATTATTATAGATCAATTTTATTGTAGTAGTAGCTTCTTCTTTCCATCAGGTGGTATATATTATATTTGATGTGTTGTGCAAATTATTAGTAAAGGGAGAGAAAAAAGAAGAACAGATTGATACTATATGTAAAAGCTATGTGAAGTATTATGTACGAGTGTTTGATGATGAATGTACAAAAGGATATTATCTTGCCAATTTGGAGTAAGCACTTTCAGCGAAACTCTGGAAAAGATAATAGGTGGGTGTTCTTATAAACTCATTGGTATGATGAAAGACAAACGTAGAGAGCTGGAATAGATGGAACAAGAAGAAAAACCAAAGAAAGTAATAGGTCACCTTGTGAGTTGTACTTGTTGTCGATGATGCTGGTGATATATGTCTGATAGTGGATGTGATGGAATCAATGACTTTATGTTGCTGATCGAATTGAAGTGATAATTTCTTTATCGTTTCAAGTTGAGTGGATTGAGTTTCTGCGGACTCGGACAACTCTTGCTCAACTATATATGTATACGAAAAAAAAAAAACGTAGGCATTAGTTCCAAATGCAAGTCCATACATAGTGTAGGATAATATGTACCATTTGACAGTTTTGATTTGTATTCAGAAATTGCTTTATCATATTGAACTTGTTTTTCTTTTAATGAAGTGATCAAGTCGTCCCGTTCCTTTTCCACGGCTGCCATTTTCTTCAAGTACATGGCTTCTATTTGTTCCTGGGCCAAACTAGCTTCTTCTGTATGATTGTTTACATTCAATGATTTTTTGTCCTACGACAAGAACACAATTTCGGGGAAAAAAAAAAATAATGAGTGCCTTGAAAGTGATGTAGCAATGACTATTCCCTTACCAGTTGAGGGGACTTTGTAAAGTAACGAAGACCACTTCTTGCTTCATCCAAATCAAACTTTTGTCTATCGATAATTTCTAATAATTTCGTATTTTCAGCGTGTTGTTCCTCCAACTCTTCCTTCATGTCCACGTTCAGCCTCTTTTCATGATCGATTCGCACATGCAAATCGGCCTTTTCCTTTTCAAGTGCACGAATGACTTCCCGGGCCTGAGCTAATTCATTTTCTAAATCATGCAACTTATTTTCCGTGATTTTCTGAGTTTCTTTGATGCTGGACAATTTCTCCTTGACCGACTCTAATTCTTCTGCTTTCTTTTGGTGTTTTTTAAGACTCGCGGTGGATTGTGCTTCTGCTTCATTGATCAACGCTTGAAGCTATCAAGACAATTAGAACTGCGAGTTTCTCTTTGTACACCTGTTAATATTACCTCTGCTATTTTATCCAGTCGCTCTCTTTCTTTGTGCTTGTGTTCTAATATCTCATTCTTTTGTTGTTCAGCATCAATGGTCATGTATTCTAATCGAGTTTTCATTTTGATAATACGCTCGGTATGCTCTTTTGACATGGTCAGCATCCTTGCCTCGTATTCTCTTAATTGCTTTATGGCGAGGTTTTTCTCTTTTTTGAGTTCCTTTACCACGTCCTATAAATTTGTGATGAGGATGATGATAATGAGCACATGTAGTGTAGTACAGGGTAGGGTAGGTACCTCATTGTTGTTGTTGTTACTGCTACTTTCTGAATAATGAATATTGTTGCCATTATTATTGTGATAATCTATAAATTACAAGGTTAATTTCATTATTTGTTGTTGTTGACTCCCTTTGTAAAACACACCTGATCTTCGGCCATGATTATACACCATATCCGGATGATTCAAATTTGTGTTCTATTAGAGTTTATGGTGAGTGATATATTGATTATTACTCAAAAACAAGTGATAAACTGAGAGTTGCTTACATTGCCAGGATGATTGAGGCTATCATCATCGCTTTCGTAATAAGAGCGACTATTTCCAAATTCAGGATGATTTGGGCTACCTCGACCACCAAACATATCGTTTGAATCATCATGGCTGTGCATTGAAAAGTAACTCTGTCTCGATAGTATTCTGGATGATCTTGGTCTTGAGTCTAATAGTTTCTTTGCAGCAGCTGTAGACGCTGTTGTTGTTGTATTTGCGGCTACTGTCGTTGATCTTTTGGGCTGTGTTTCCACAGGAGGAGGAGGTGGAGGGGTTTGGTGTATTTTATCATGGCGAATCAAGTATAATAAACGAATAAAGTCTTCTGGTGTCATTTCCACATCTTGATTGGCTTCACAATAAGGTGCGATGGTGTTTAATTGGTGTTGAGTTAAAATATATTGTCCTTCTCTTTCATTGTACATGTTGAGCAGTTCAAACCACTCGTGAGCAGGAGCAGTTTTTGTAGACGAGCGTGCTGATACTTTGAACAGAGATTGTACATAGAGTTCCACCTTGTGATCGCTTAACGGAGTCTATGTAAAGAGTTTAGTGAACAAGGTCTACGTAGTAAAAAAAAAAAAGTATTTTGTACCTTGGCCATTCTTTCTGAATGGTAATTTTTTGCAATGTTTTCAGACGGACCTTTCAACATTGTGCGGTAGTATATTTTATTATGATAAAAGAGAAGAAAGAAAAGAGAAGGTAAATAGAGAGAGGAACTCTATGTGTTTTATTGAAATTTTCAGGTCCGCACTCTAGAGAGAAATGGCGGCATTGTTTCCCTTCTTTATTGTTGTTGTTGTTGATTCTTTGTGTGATTATATTGAAATGCCGTTATTTTACTACTACTACTTCTCTCTCAATCTCTTGCGTGTGCGCGCTCGGATAAAATATAATGGTGATTCAATCTAAATCTTTAAGGGTTCGATGGTCCGCTGTTAAACACAACATTTTTTTAGATTTTGTTATGAATTCGTGTAACAATGGAATCGAATTCTATTTGCCAACACTGTGGGAGATATACCAGAAAGACTGGGTTTCATATTATTTTAACATCAAATCAAATATTTTTTTTTTCACTTTTTCTTTTTTTTTTTTGTAAAAGGAAGAACAAAGTAGTTAAATATGATGGAAAGTGAAGTATTATCTTCTGGTGAAGGAAGTCAACAAAGACCAGTAAAAAGAAGGGCTCGTATGGCCTTATCATGTCAAAGGTACTTTTTAAAAAATAATAGTTATACACAATGCATACTAACCTAAAATATATATCAAAAAGATGCCGTAAACATAGATCCAAATGCTCTCGTTCAAGACCTTCTTGTGAACAATGTACTATTGCAGGTGTATCTTGTACTTATCTCGAAGTTCCTGGTGATTTGGAGAGTACAGCTTTGCGTGATCGTTTTCAAGGTCTGGAAAACCAAATTCAATCGCTCATGGATGAGTTTGGTAACATTGAACAGCTTGTCAAGTCAACAACTAACTCACAACCACCACCATTACCAACTGCGATAACACCCGTAGCAGCAGCACCACTCAACATACAAACTTCTTCACTTCAAAAGTGGAAAATTCATCAAGCTATAGGAGCAGCAGGACTCTCCATAGATACTCACATGTACCACGTCACTGATATTTACTCTACACTTATACAATTTGCCCGAGAAAATACAACTGCATTGACTTTATACCCTCAAAACGAACCACCGCAACAAGGAGAAAAGAAACCTATTTGGTTAATTCGTAATCACTCCATTTTCCCCAACGTCAGATTATCTCATTTTACTAGTTTACGGCCCAATGTGAACGATGGAGAAGAAGAAGATAACGACGACGATCCCACGATTCAACTTAAAGAAATGATTGATAAAGAAGACAGTAGTGATGAAGATATGGATTGTATTTTATCACCGGACCCACTACCTCCTCTACTGGTACAACGACTGCTTTCTTTATACAAAAACTGTTTACTGTATGGCGCAGTACAGCCATTTGATACATTATTCAAAGACTTTCTCATGGACCAAGCTGTATTAACACCTTCGTTTCAACTCCTTTATGCTTCGATTATTTGTCATATGTTACCACACGCATTTTACTGGCATCCAGAAATATTTGATAACAATATGGATGAAGCAACTTGTGTGCGACTCTCAATTCAGTACTACAAATGGGCAAAGAAACTATTATCTTCTATTTATTTCGATACACCCAGTCTAACCACTTGTCATGCTATTTGTAATCTGGTATTGTATCATATTGAAAATGGCAATACATCAGTAGTGTATATATACTCTGGAATGGCAGTGCGTATGGCTTTATCTTTACAGTTATACCGTGAAGATGCGCTGGACAGTATATCGCAAACTCAAGCAACCTTATTTCCTTCCCTGTACAGACCACCGGTCATGATTGTGAAACAATATGCAAGATCTTTACTTTGGTTCATGTACTTTTTGGATACAGCTTCCTCGCATTATCACAACAAACCTTACGAAATTCATCTGGATGACCATGTGAGTACAACCACTTACTTTAAGAATCCACCTTTATCGTCAGCGGGTGTGGACGAACATCAAGCCTTTTTCCAATTCATTGAATTCCATACGTGTCAAATCACTCGCGATATCCGTCGCACCATCTTCACCCACCCGGAAGAAACCCAAACCTCCTATGATGCCATTGAACGTATCGAGAAACGATTGTACGAATTCCAAAAGCAGTTACCGAGTATTGATTTGAATTCAGATACAAATATTTGGCATCGACGCTGTATATTTAAACAATGGATAAGACACCATGGCCACTGGATCCTTATTCATCAAAGTTATCTGCCTACACCCATGTCTGTTCAGCGATGTACAACGGCTGCTTTTGCTCTAGTGGAGTTATTTGATCATTGGATTGTGCAAGTCGATTGTTATTTTAGACCTTGTGTTCACGAATTAAAACAAGCGTGTGAAATACTATTATATCATGTTGATCAAAATACACCCATCAAGTCAAAAGCCCTTGAAGGTCTCTTGCGTCTCGTCAACGTCTTGTTAAAAACTCCCGTAGGTGAAATTGCAAGAACAAGACCCTTTGTTCAACGTGTACTCAAGGCGATTAGAGATAATAATTATGTTCCCGCCGCTACTACTACTACTTTGTCATGATAATAATAAAAAAAAAGAAATGCTTTATTTTTCCTTATTGTACTATGAATGTGATCATAAAAGCGGTGGACTGTGATAATGTCTGGAGGGTGATAATGGCGACCTTTTCCTCTTACTATGAGGGGGAGGAGAAGGACTGCTGCGATGCTTACTATTGGAGGTCAATGAAGCATTGGCAGTTGTACTAGTGGGAATCGGGGAACGGGATCTCGAATGGGAATGGTTATAACGTGGTGGTGGTGGTGGTGGGGGATGATGAGCATGATGTGAGTGATGAGCAGCTTGTTGATGATGAGGATGATGATGAGGTGGTGGTGGTGCATGGTGATGATATAGCGGTGGTGGGGATCTTCCTCTAGGAGGAGATAAACTACGTCGTCTTTCGTAGGATCGACTATATGAACGGCCTAAATGATGATGTGGTGGAGGTGGAGGAGGGTTGGGAGGTGTGGTAGGTCCTCCCAGTCTCCATGATGCACTAGGTGCATTACGGGCCCACTGAATAAATAGTAGCGGATGTTAGAAAATAATAAATAAAATCACATGTTTAAATAACCCTAGAAACTCTTCAAGCAAACGACTTACCTGAACACTGATGGTATATCCATCTATACGTCTTCCATGCATTTCATTAAAGGCGTCTTCGGCATCGTGTGGATCTTCAAACTCCACAAAGGCGTATCTATCGTGGTAAATGAGTAACAAGCTTCTAAAGGTAACTTTGTGGCTATTGGCTATATTACACTTTGGCTGTAAATGATTTGGGTGCTGGTATATCGCATCGTATTAATCGTCCATACCTAATACACACAAAAAAAGATTTCGTTATTATTTTCTCGGCCATCGAAAAAAAAAATACACTGGTTTTCTTTTCAACTAGTGCGGGAAAATAAATACCGTTCAAATTCGTAGGCCAAATCTCTCGCGCGTGTTCGTGCTCCAAAGCCAGCTACAAATAATGTTGTCCTCATCTTTTTTAAACGCTCCTTAAAAAAACCGAGATATAAAAAAGAAAGTGGTATAATAGTCGCAAAGAAGAGGAAGAAGAGAAAAGAAAAGAAAAAAATACGAAAAAACCAACCTAAATAAAACGAGGCAAAGCTGACATCACAAAAATATTTAAGCTTTTATGCTTCGAGTTTATTTTGAACTACCGAATAAATATGGTTTTTTTGGGGTGAAAGAATCAAGTACCAGTACACCTACTACACTTGCTACCCGTTCTTATTACTCTCGAAAAGATAAAAAGGCGATGGATGACGGATTGAAAACGTGCGGATGCATAAAAAATAAAAATTTACACGCAACATGTTGAAAACAAGTGGTCGTACTAACATTTTGATGTCACACATTATGTAAAGGCGTAGTAATAATAGCGGTATAGCTCCTTTTTCCTAGGCGTCTATCTTGGGTATTATAATGACAGAATAAAAATAAGAGAAAAAGAGAGAGAGAGAGAGGAAGAGTCGAGAAAACGTTGTGCAACCTTGCCTCGAAAGCGCGGGCACTTTGGATACTTCCCCCCTATCTGTACCTTTTAGTTGACATCTATTCATATTTTCATCGCGAAATAATACGTCTTCTTTCTTCCATCAGATTGTTTACACTAGACCAAAACAACAAACAGTGTATCTGTTTAACCAATCAATTCTAAAAGTACTAAGAACAGGGACGGGAAAGGACAACAACACCATTTATCTGCAGAGGCCCTTGATCTTTACACAAATCACATATTCACTTTTCACAACAGTATAACAGTAGTAATGGCAATAAATAACAGAACCCCATGATAATCAACACGTTTAAATTACTATTGTCACTGACCCCGACCAAGATCTCGGTAGAGTACTGTTAAAAAAAAAAAAAAACTCGTAATGTGCGTGTGTGTATGTGTGTGTGCTTACTTCCGAATGTCCCTGCCACAAACAAACGGGTGATTCTGGGTCGACTTTATTATTTATATTTATTTGAACTCAGTTACACTAAGAATCCCAAGTCCTGCTCATCAATGAACTTTCGTAAAGGGGAGAACAAAGGATGTGTTGTCTTCTTCAACTCGTCAATTGTCACCCATTGCCATTCGCCTTCCAACTTTTCGGGTTCCATGGATTTCACATGAACGATATCCTCCTTTTTAATTTGACACTTCATGAATATCGTCACGTAATGACGCCCTTCGTCGCGCATGATATTATTGGTGGCTGTCACCATCTTGATATCTTCTTTAGGCAATCTTAAATTGGTCTCTTCCAAGATCTCGCGTTGGGCACAGTCTTCAAACTCTTCATACATTTCGAAATGACCGCCAGGCAACGAGAGTGTATTGGCTCCGTGAGATCCCTTCCGTTCGCCCACCAAGAAGCGTAAAGTACCTTGATCGTCGCGGTAGGTGACAAAGCAACCCACACCTACAAGCACGTCCTTTTGTTGTTGTTGTTTAGCAGACATATGGAGGAAGAGGAGATGAAAAAGTGGAGACTTTTGTAGTTTTCGCGGATGTTTAATAATTACATCTCTCTGCTGCTAACAACTATTGATGCTGCTGCGGATGATGAGTCAAGATACATCACGAAGACGCTTGTCGGGACTGTGTATATATGCATCTTTACAATGAGATATCAGCGAGCTCGACGCCCTTACGCCCAATGAGAACGTTTCAGAACGTACGTATTTGCCTCCCCCCCCTTTCCCATCTCTCTCCTGAGGTAGTGCACAGAACGCAAACGAACGATATGTGACTGTTCTCGCAATTATCATGGCACGAATGACACCCGTGGAGTGTGTGATGAACAACTATACAAACGACGACGACGAACGTACACACTGGTAGGTGACAAAGCAACCCACACCTACAAGCACGTCCTTTTGTTGTTGTTGTTTAGCAGACATATGGAGGAAGAGGAGATGAAAAAGTGGAGACTTTTGTAGTTTTCGCGGATGTTTAATAATTACATCTCTCTGCTGCTAACAACTATTGATGCTGCTGCGGATGATGAGTCAAGATACATCACGAAGACGCTTGTCGGGACTGTGTATATATGCATCTTTACAATGAGATATCAGCGAGCTCGACGCCCTTACGCCCAATGAGAACGTTTCAGAACGTACGTATTTGCCTCCCCCCCCTTTCCCATCTCTCTCCTGAGGTAGTGCACAGAACGCAAACGAACGATATGTGACTGTTCTCGCAATTATCATGGCACGAATGACACCCGTGGAGTGTGTGATGAACAACTATACAAACGACGACGACGATGAAAATATGTCAAATCATGATCAAGACATTGGGTCTGAACTAGACAGCTATCTTGAATCTACAAACAACACTGCATCGCAACCACAAGAAGATTGGACCTTGGATGAACACACGGGCGTCTATGTGATTCACTCCAAACAACTGGTCATGTACCAAGTGGACAACAACTGGGTATGCGGCGATTACGACCATTTCTATTCCAACCGTTACATCTACGACTCGCATACCCAAGCTTGGCTCGACACAGTCACTCAAGAATACTCTTTTTACGACGAGACCACACAGTCTTATGTACCGCTAACAGACGAATACTGGCAGGGACACCCACAAGGCACTCACTCTATCCGCTTTGTTATCCAGTCTTCACCTCATTACGATACAGGAAGAGTGGTCCTGGTAGACGAAAACGGCATGACCATTGGACGAGATCGCTCTTGGGACTGCCGGCTTCGACTAGCAGAAATGATTGTCAGTAAATATCACGCAATGGTGTTTCTCGATAAATCGGACAAATTATTTTACATGATCGATAATGGCTCGCAGCACGGCACCTTTGTCAACGAAAAGCGATTATCCGAGCCTAAACAAGCCAGTCTGCCCTACGAGTTAAGACATTTGGATATTGTGCGCATAGGTTCCACGTCGATGCAGGTCCACTTGCATTCTATGGGCTGGCCCTGTCAAACCTGTCTTGCCAGTGAATTCATCGAAACAACGCATCATAAAAAGGATAAAAGCCAACCCACAGCTGAAAAGAAACCATCTGTAGATTTAGAAGAAAGTAGACGCGAGTGGATTAAAAATGCAAAAAAGATGTACACGGATGAAACAGAGGACCATAGAAAATCCTATGTGGATAGAGCGAAAATAAGAAGAAAGAACACAAAACCAGAGAAATTCGTAAAAGAAGAATCTGTAGAGACAGACTATACCCCACAACAATACACTGCTCCTGTCGTGTCCTATCAAACACCCGTTTCAGGTATTGGTAATAAAATGCTGCAAAAGTTAGGTTGGCAAGACTAAACAAGCCAGTCTGCCCTACGAGTTAAGACATTTGGATATTGTGCGCATAGGTTCCACGTCGATGCAGGTCCACTTGCATTCTATGGGCTGGCCCTGTCAAACCTGTCTTGCCAGTGAATTCATCGAAACAACGCATCATAAAAAGGATAAAAGCCAACCCACAGCTGAAAAGAAACCATCTGTAGATTTAGAAGAAAGTAGACGCGAGTGGATTAAAAATGCAAAAAAGATGTACACGGATGAAACAGAGGACCATAGAAAATCCTATGTGGATAGAGCGAAAATAAGAAGAAAGAACACAAAACCAGAGAAATTCGTAAAAGAAGAATCTGTAGAGACAGACTATACCCCACAACAATACACTGCTCCTGTCGTGTCCTATCAAACACCCGTTTCAGGTATTGGTAATAAAATGCTGCAAAAGTTAGGTTGGCAAGAAGGGCAAGGACTTGGTAAACATGGTGAAGGCATCCGTGAACCCGTACGACCCTCGACTCAATCTGATAGAACCGGTTTGGGTGTTCCCCAAGCACCTGTTAATGAAACCAAAAAGGATAGACAATGGAGGATCACACAAGAGAGATATAAAAATAGCTATACTTAATATATTTTTTGATTTATTTATACATGAAAGAAAATGTTGATTGAGAGTGTATTGAGAGTGCGTGCGTGGAATAATTATAGAATGAAATTCTTTTAATGAGTTACAACTAATTAAACAAAAAGAAAGAAGAAATCTAATTGGAGATCTTGAAGTTGTTGGAGTTGAAGGTACAGGTTCTGTCAGCCTTGTTGGAGGTGGCATAGACCTTGTAGTGGTAATCAGCGTTGGGATCAATGTTGTTCAAGACCAAGTGATCCTTCAAGGTGAAAGAGTTTTGGAAAGACTCAGAACCAGTCCAAGCAACATCAACTAACTCTTCACCCTTGTAGAGCTCAACCTTGGTCAATGCATCAGTTTGAGAGGCAGAGTCACGGTTGGCTTGGATGTGGATGTGATCGTTGGTCTTGAAAACGCTACCTTCTTGAGGATAGTCGACAGATAAACCGAAACAACCATCAATGTGGTCGGGGTTATAGATGTCGTTGTCATGAAGAGATTGAGCATATTCAACAATACCATCGGCATTGGTGTGGCTGCCAGTGGTGACCTTGAAAGTAGCAGAGGTTTCAAGACAATCAGGACCATGTTGACCGTTGACCAAATTGGTAACCCAAACACTAAAAATATATAAAATTAATTTACACAGATATACTAATTTAAAAATTCTTCTAAAATACTTTACCGGTAATAGTAAAGACCAGCAGGGGAGTTCTTGGGGATGGTGTTGGTAATGGTGGCGGAGGACTTTAAGGCGTAGCTGCCCTTCCAGACGTTAGAAACGTAGGTAGCTTTACCAGCTTTGGAGACAGAGTACAACTACAATGGTTGGTTGTCAGTATATATAGCAATAATTTAAAAAAGTTATTTATATCAATGGTTTGTGCTACATTACATCAAGGCCAGTAATTGTCTTTGTACGTTGATCAGCCTTTCTTGCTACAAAAAAATTAAATAACAATCAATATAAACGCGATGGTTGCTATTACGACGTCCATGATCGCTACTTACTGACGGTGATCTTGGTCTTGGAACCGGCAACAGCAACTGTGGAAGAAGCAGGAGCAGTAACCTTGAGGCCTTTCAAATAAATAATGACAGTAAATATTTATGTTGTTGATCTTATCCATTCTGTGCGCAAATATTTACCACCACACCATGACTTCATGGCATCAGAGTATGAATCAGCAGTGGTGAAGGTGACAGCAGATGACAAGACGAGTGCTGAAATGGCGGCAATAGAGAACTTCATCTTTTATAATTGTAAAGCAATAAAGAAAAAAAAAGAGGAAAAAAAGAAAAGGAGAAAAAGTGAAATGTGAATGGTAAAATGGTGCCCTTTATATATAAAATGTCGCTAAAAGGATAGGACCTTAAAAGAGGTTACACTACCATTTTACTACTACTACTACTCTTGTTCTTGTGTTTAACAAATAATTGATTTACAAAGTAAATGATAATTACTTGTTTCCATTAGTTTGAATTGAATCTTGTCTATAATTTACTCCGTTAATTTTCAACAAATTACTTTTTTATATCTTATTACCACGTCTTAGAAACAGGATAAACAAAATATGAAGATGGCCTCGAACGGTCCTTCTCTTTTTTTTTACATAAACGAGTATCAATTCAATTCAGCTCCGACAATTTGAACTGGGTACTCTTTTTATTAAACCTCTCCATAAGGAAATTTTCAATCATTAAAATCATCGTCGGCAAGGTCTGATGCGTGAGAGTAGACTTCTTGCAATCCGAGCTGAGAAGCTCTGTCTTGCCCATCGCGTAGGATGTTCACAATTCTCACTTTATCGGTTTGACTGATATTTCGTTCGAGTACTCTGCACCAAGCATAATCCATGGCATCAAAATATTCTTTGTACTCATGAAGGTCCGTATCCTCTTTAAAGGCATCACAGAATTCATGAAAATCACCAGTGTAATTTAACAAACGTTGGACAGGTGGCGCAGATCTTAAATGAATCGTTTCTAAAATTATGGGTGCGAAATCTTGCCATAATTGAGGTAGACTCTCGTATCCTCCTTGTAATTCTGCTCTATATTTAGAGCACAACACAACACACAAATTTACTTTTTCCACTCTTGTTGATTGGTAATGAAAATTTTATTACCTTTTACGAAATCGTCTAATTACTTTAGTGTATGCTTCATCAATTTTCTCGATTTGTCTCTCTTCCTTGGATTGGTCATGGCTATTTAAGGATGCCTTCCCTTCGTCTAAATATCCTCCGCCGGAATCCATCGCGTTTTATGGTATAGAAAAAGAAAAAATAAAGAGGGAAAAAAGGAATATTTTTAATTTTTTATCAGGAAAAATGCTAAAAAAAGCATAAATTGCAAAGCGCTTTATTTTGGGAATAATAATATTATTACCTCCGCTAAAGAGACGTGAGCTGCACTTCGTTTTTCCTTCAGATTGACCTCTGTGGATGTACATACCACTTTCATATGATCACCATATGCCAAAAATACTACTCAAGCCGAACTTGTATTTCTTTTTCGTCTCGGGATTCACCTCACCCAAGTAGGGTATAACTGATTTACCTGTCAGTGCACGTAGAGAGAGGGAGGCAACAATCCCAATAGAAGTTGGATTAAGCAAAAAAATAAATATTAAACGCACAGGACAGCGGTTATGTAACATTATCGCTGGAAGTTGTAGATCTCTCAGATTTGAGTTGACCGTGCTACTACTCGTGCCAAACAAGGCAATGAATTGTTGCTTTGACGAGTCACTGCTACTCCGCTTATTGCTCTCTAATCATACGACATGAACGATTTAAAATTTTTATAAAAAATATAGATTTTATTTATTATTTTCTAAGGAGAGGGGGCAATAATACAATAAAGAGTGATGGAGTGAGTTATTAATATTTATAAGGTGATATGTTGTATAAAGTTGTCTAGTGTTTTTCAGGTCTATTCACAGTTTCTAAACCTTCTAAACCTAATCCAGTGGTAGAGGGAGTTTCGTGGATATCTGAAATGACGACGGTAGGACTACTACTTTGGTTGTTTCTAGCGTTATTGCGGTCCTCATCTTCATCGTCAGAGAACTCATCTTGATACCAATCAAAATCTCTTTCGCCACGGCATCTGGATATTAAGTAACGAATCCACAAAGGAACAAAGGAACGACTCAAGACAGCTGTCCACCAATCTTCACGTTGAGAGTAATCAGGATGGATACGACCACCGGAAGCCTTGTCAATAAGATAAACTACACCGTTAATGATAATGTAAGCGACAATACCACCGATAATACCGTAAGCAACAGAGTATGTGAAGGGCATGACGGCCATGGTAATAAAGGCGGGCACAGCGTCACCAGGATAGTCCCAATTGATGTTACGGACACTGGAAGTCATCATAGAACCAACAAGAATCAAAGCAGGACCAGTGGACCAAGGAGGGAAACTAGCAAAGATAGGAGAGAAGAAGATAGAAATGAAGAAGCCGAAAGCAACGGAAAGAGCAGTGATACCAGTACGACCACCTTCAGCAATACCAGTACCAGATTCAACAAAGGCAGTACAAGAGGAGGTACCAAAGCATGAACCGATAGTGACACATGTAGCATCAGCCAAGAAAGCACTGGTGGAGTGTTCGAAATCACCAGCTCTATCAGTGAAGCCACCATAACGAGCCATAGAGTACATGGTACCAGTTGTATCCAAGATATCGACGTACAAGAAGGTAACAAGAGCAATCCAAATATCTCTGCTGTTAAAATTGAAATCGAATCGGCCTAGGACATGCTTCAAATTATGCACAGTAACAACTTGCTTAAAGTAGTCAAACATAGAATCACCAAGAGGGGTGTAAGGGAAGTAAGTAATAGGACTGTTACGAGGCCATGATGTGATGGCGATGGCAATGATACCGATCAAAATAGCACCGCGAACACGGAACATGAGCAAGAGAGCCATGATGATTAAACCAAGAAGACCCATATAGGTTCTAGGATCAGTCATATGACCCCATTGACAGACACCATGTTCGTCTAAA
Source organism: Mucor irregularis B50 (assembly GCA_000587855.1). NCBI lineage: Eukaryota > Fungi > Mucoromycota > Mucoromycetes > Mucorales > Mucoraceae > Mucor > Mucor irregularis. Next base: position 109,630 of record AZYI01000231.1, read on the forward strand.
GCATCATTGGGACAAGCGCCAAGAGTAACCAAAGTAGAATAATCTAAGCGGACCAAGCCGATACCAGCGGAAGATTGGAGACCAATAAAACACAAGTAAAGACCGATACCACAGCCCATAGCAACCTTGATACTCATGGGAATAACACGAGCAAGCCATTGACGAATACCAAACATGGATAGAATAAAGAAGATGACACCTTCAATAAACACAGCGGCCAGAGCAGTTTCATAACTGACGTTACCGGAACCGTGATAACCGACAATAGTGTAAGTGAAATAAGCATTTAAACCCATACTACGAATTATACAAATCAAGTTAGAATATTAAGGGAAAAATAAGTCGCTTCATAAATTTTTACAAACTCACCCAGGAGCCATACCGAGAGGAAGGTTGGCACAGACACCGATGAGGACAGAAGAAATCATACCACAGATAGCAGTGGCCATAATCATATCAAGTTTGACTTCATAGACACATTGCATGTATGCTTGATCTTGATCGCAAGTGGGATCTTGGGGAGTACCGTTACAAACACAAGTACCACCACTTTCAGAAATAATGGACGCATTTACAGAGATAATATAAGCCTACAGAACATGAACAATCCGTAAATGACAGGTCGAACTTTATCACTATGTCTAATGGTTTACCATAGCAAAGAAAATAGTAATACCGGCACGAATTTCAGTTATAAATTTGGTACCCTTTCTTTCTCTTCTATGTCCAGAGTGATCCAATTGGAAGTATTTTCCTACTCTCGAATGAGCTACATAGTCATTCACTTTATCCGACCAAGCCATTGTATGTAAAGGATATATAAAAAGAGAGAAAGAAGAAGCTCTTTTTTACTGGTGTGTTAGTGTTAAAGCGAAAAAAAGAAAAGTAAAGAGAAAGGTTGAAAATATTTTTTTTTTCGGATTGGATTTTTTTTTTACTTCGTCTGTCTGACTCGCAAATATAAAAAATAAAAAAACCGGGAGTAAGTGGTTCCATTGGCACCAATAACTTTTGTATGAATAAATGACTAATTTTAAATTCATTGTCTCTTTTTGACAGCTGTGTAAGTGAATTTGTCTTTCTCTCTCGTTGTTTCTCTCGTTTTCTCGATTCAATTTACTGGTCTGTTTGACATTTGTTTCTATTAAATTTCGTTGCAAAAAGAAGCTATGAACTGAGGTTTAAACTTTTCTCTTTAGAACAAAGATAAAGTTCTTTTCATCATTTTATTAAAAACTGTGATTCGATTCAACAATGAAAAAAATCCTTTTGAATTGAGTTACAGGCTCCTAGGACGTCTCAAAGATAGAGTCTATCTACCATTTTGTACTACACTAGCACCATATAAAAACTTTTACAATAATAAATGCCTTCATCACTTCCCATCAACATTTTACGAGCTTCTGCTACCTTTAATGAATTAAATACGTATCATTTCGATCATCACTACGAAACATTTTTATCTTAATATAGTAATTTCCATGTAAGATCTCCTAGCAAAAAAAATCCTTCTTGCATTGCTATTTTTGACTATTTCAACCAATTAGAAACAAATGATTTTCAGCCGTTTTCTGGAGTATTTACTACGGTCAACGATGGCAAACTTAACAACAGAGAATGTTAATTTTGTACCGACAATTATAAGAACTACATACACAGAGAGATTCGAAGGCCTGTCATCATTTAGAGAAAGTCAATTTGTCAAAATATATGAGGGTAACATGCGTCGCACAACGAGGTAACACTTATTATTCAGCTGGTGACACTTTTATAAATTTTAAAGGCTGGTAAATCTCTTATTGTACATTGTTCGGTTTTTACTTTTTCAACAGTGGATGAAAAACGCACAAACACGCCCAAAAAACCCAAAACCATTTAACTTGAAATACATCAAAGGATATTATGAAGACGATAGCAGATCCGTGATTTCTGCTATTTTGTGACCATTGGAGAAGTTGAGAATTAGAAGGTCAAGAAGTTTGGTCGTCCTCGGTCTTTTAAACGCAATTGAGTAACCTCAGAGGGAAGAAACTTTATTCGTTGGTACAACTATTGACTGTAACATCACTGATTGACACTAGCTCCTGTTACTATCATTCAAATCAGGGTATATATATAAATATAGTCTCTTTAGTGAGGCATGTTTACCCCATATTTTGTCAATTTATAAACTCGTAGATCTAGATATTTATATAACGGGAGTGCAGGAGCTAACTAAATAGCCACCTCTTTGGTGTCCTTTGATAAATGTGGTTCACAAAAGATGGACATGCGATTTTGGGGGTACAATGAAAGACGACGTCTCCATCTCAGTGTATCGTGTGATGTCTTAAGGGTACTTGTTGTGGATTGTAGTGTTGCACAAACATTGATATCCAAGTTTTGGTTGTTTTGCATATGCACATTGTGTTTATCGACAGTTCATTTTGTGATCTTCAATGTACTGAATGTCGATAGTCCATATAAAGGCAATTGATGTTATATTGTCACTTTAACTTAGATTACCATATCTCAACAGTTTTATCAATGGTTTTTGCGATTCAATTCCCGCTATTTGTTGAACAGCAGAGTTGCATAAAAGAGAGACTGTACAGTGACCAAGGTATGATATTCCACTTGACATAAAAGAGCAAGACTAACACCAGGTAGATAGCAGATAAGTACGAGATTACTTTGCAGTAAGATCTCGACATTTCGACTGTTGCAAGGTAATGTCAAGACGATTCGTAATGAGCAAAAAAACCATATATATTTTTTCAATATCGTATTTACATTATCGAAGTCGTCACAAGGTCATCATCACTTTCACTATAAATATTCCCTTCCCTTTTTATTTATTTTTTTTATCTTTTCCCCCTCTTTTTTCGTTTTTTTTTCTCTCTTCCTTTTTTCACAAGATAACAAGTAGTTTATATATACACAAATGTACGAGGAAGATTCATCAGTGGCAAGTTCCTACGGGGATCAGGACGAAATGGACCACTTTTTAAATCGATGTAGTATATGCTTTGAGTCTCACCTTGATATGTGTTTGGATCGCTGTAAAGATCAATTCTGCATAGATTGTTTTCAAAGGTAAGTAACAATGAGTGATCAACAAGTATGATTGTTTGAAATAATCAATAATATATAAATTGTAGATACATCATTGAAGTAGTAAAATCATCATGGGGTTTAAGTGTGACTCCTATCAGCTGTCCTGTATGCAATGAATCAATACCTAAACATGAGTGGACAAGATACGTGCCTCAGAGTATCGTCGACACTTATGAAAAGTTCAATAAACCATATCGCAGCTACATACGATCTTGTCCTCATTGCGAGACTGATATCATTCCTTGCTCTCACCAAGAACAAATCATACCCTCAACTTTTCTTCAAAAAAAGTGAGTATGATTTATATTACACATACAGATATTGTATCATTAACATTTTTTTTTTTTTTTAACACCAAGAATCTTTTGTGATTTAATCAAACAAATGTTGGATAATTGTTCAAAAGACGAATTACACAAGTGTCACACAGAGCATATCGCAGTAAAAAGATGGATTTCTGTATACAAAAGAGAGGATTGGTCCGTAGCAGATTTACCTGTGTTATACAAGAAGATTATGAAAGACGTAACAACATTTGAGAGAGAACATACGAAATCAAATAATCAATTTGGAAAGCAAATTTCACTCCGATTTATGACTTTATGCGTCAAACCTGAGATCTGGAAAGAAGTTCAGTTCGCCCATATCAATTTCTTTCCCGACATGCAGTGGTACACATATCCACTATGTTTGTATATAATAACTTGCACTGACACTATTACACTATCTTAGCTCAGGATGTGATAAATCGATCTGCTTGCATTGTGGACATGATTCTCATAGTGATATAAGCTGTACTGAGAACATGCAAATAATAAGTCGATCATCGTTAGACAAGGAAATGAGAAAAACTGTCAAATGGAAATTACAAAATAGGTAAAGCTTAAATTTTACTTTATGCATCAAAAAAATGTTGGAAAGTATGTATTAAAAGTCTGGATGTATAGTCGCCAATGTCCAAAGTGTTCGATCATGATCAATAGAGATGAAGGATGTAACAAAGTGGATTGTTCATACTGCGGATTCGCCTTTTGCTGGGCTTGTCAGTCTCCTTGGTCTGAGGTAGTTTGTAATAATGGGTTGATATATTGCAACAACTGACAATATGTTTTCTGATTAATCAGGGTTGTGGATTCTACCGATGTTCAGTCTTACCCAATAACAGCAACAATAGCCCTAATAATAGCAAAGGCAACAGTAACGGAATTACAGAAGAAAAGGTATTGTAGTAGTGATTCTTGACTATAGGCATATAGTTGGCTAACTTTTTTTTCTTTCTATGTGTGAACAGACCGAACTGGGTGTGCCCAATATCAAAAATATTCAAGCAAGGATCAATAGCAGTAGCAACAACAACAACAACAATAACAATAATATGCCAATAACCACACCACAACATCAACAAATACCTGCTCGTCACCTTTTCTTTGATGAAAATTGATAAACTTACAGCAACAAAGACTAAGCTAAATTACATATTCAATTATCAACGTGTAGATAAATATTCTAATATATTACATAATATAATAAAGATTTACAGCCCATTAAGGAGGGATATAAACTTGGCCCGAAATATTCAAACTTAGAAAAAAACGCGGGATATCTATTTATACGAACAAACCTTAATTTTTTCTATCGCAACAACTTTATTCTACTTTTCTTTATATGTTATAGAGAATGGTTTCAACCAAAGCAACTACCATTGCAAAAGAAATAGACACTGCTCGTTGTAAAAGCAACTGGCAAGCTATTCCAGAGTTAGCAAGAAGATACAAGAAACACAACCCTTCTGGCATAGGTATACTTAACCCCTTGTGAGGTCAACTATCCTCTTCTTTTGTACCTAACAACAACTCTATTACATACATACAGTACTTGAACAATCGGTATTAGCTGAGCTTAACCTTGTCCAAATATTGGAAACCAACCGGACAGAATCGACAAAGAACTTTGCTAATGACTCTCCCAACCATGTTACCTTAGAGGCACGCATCGATCCAAAGGTAATGAGACCAGTTCAGCAGCAGCTATCAAACGCTTTAGGCGACAGGGACGCTACTCCAGAAACCACATTGTTAAAACAAGTAAGCAAAGTCAACTCTTTGAGAAAGAGGTCATGCGTTAACTCCTTTACGTCATTGCGTAGATGTCCAAAATTATACTTGCTCGAACTTATTTCGAAAGTGGGGAATATTCAAAGGTCATTGAAACCATTGGTGAAATCAACTTCAAGTCACTTGAAGAGGGCTCAGGTTATAGCCAAACTTTGCGTATGCAAGCAGTAGCTCTCCAAGGTATGTCATTTAGTGTATGGTTGGTATTTGTTATGCAAGACTGATAAAGGCGGGTTTAGCAATGTCTTTCGACCTTTTAAATATGGATGATAAAATCTTGGACGCTTATGGACAGGTGGTTGAATTGGTCAATGCGACACCAAACTTGGTGGAAAAAGCAATTGTAGATTGGGCCGAGGAAGGATTGTATAGAGGCGTCCTCTATGCATTAAGCGATAGGTTTGTGTAACAAGTCGGCTAGTAAGGCAATACAGGAAACTTATAAATCCCATGTAGATGTACTGTAGTGGATGTGCGAAAAACAATGAACTTAATACGAGCTTATCAGAAAGCATGCTCTTCTCAATTAAACACATGGCGCATTTATAAACGTTTAGTAGTGACAAAATATTCTCTACAATACCTTTCAAAGATCTATCGTGCTGGTCAATACTTACCACCTGTTGATTTTTCGCTGACTGAAGAAGGGTGTATGGTTGGTATTTGTTATGCAAGACTGATAAAGGCGGGTTTAGCAATGTCTTTCGACCTTTTAAATATGGATGATAAAATCTTGGACGCTTATGGACAGGTGGTTGAATTGGTCAATGCGACACCAAACTTGGTGGAAAAAGCAATTGTAGATTGGGCCGAGGAAGGATTGTATAGAGGCGTCCTCTATGCATTAAGCGATAGGTTTGTGTAACAAGTCGGCTAGTAAGGCAATACAGGAAACTTATAAATCCCATGTAGATGTACTGTAGTGGATGTGCGAAAAACAATGAACTTAATACGAGCTTATCAGAAAGCATGCTCTTCTCAATTAAACACATGGCGCATTTATAAACGTTTAGTAGTGACAAAATATTCTCTACAATACCTTTCAAAGATCTATCGTGCTGGTCAATACTTACCACCTGTTGATTTTTCGCTGACTGAAGAAGGGAAGCAAATTAATGAGTATGTGAGCTTCCTATAGGAATAGATGAGAGGGTTGTGATATTAACGGATTCATTGATAGATCTGAATTCGCTGATGCCAACAGAAACTACAATCATCAATTATTCAGCATAGAGATTATACAATTACACACCATATACGAAAAGCTGGTATACTCGTTGGCTCACTTTCCCAAGTCAGGCAAAGTGAATACCATGGTATTAGAGTTCGTCAATTGTTTGGCGGCAGATTTTGAATTGATCGGTGGATCGGAGGCAGAGAAGCGCGGATACGTAGAAGCTTTAAATAGGGCGTCCTTAAAGACATTCAATTCCCCTTGTGTGATTCGACACCTGTTTCATGCCCTGATAAGTTTGGGTGATTTTGAGCAAGCAGAGCATGCTTTGCGCACCTATCTTTATCTCGTGGGACTTGAATCCAAAACCTTAATTGACTCAAGATCTGCAACACCTGCTTTGGCTTTCGATTCATTTGGATTCAATACACCTATACCCATTACGGACGAAGTAGAAGAGTTATCGATTGCGAATCAAGCCAAGAAATCAGAGGGCCCTCAGCGTAGTGAGGAAGTGGAGCTGATAGAGGATAAAATCGGCGTTTTGGTTGAAGCTGTCAAAATGTACTGTCAAGATTTATCAAAAGGAGCAGATGCAGTGAATTTAGCAGAAATAGCAGAGCATATCTACAAATCAGCAGAGAATCAATCAAAGTTGGATGGCGCACAAATATATCGCGTTCTCGGTGTAGCTTTCAGTTTTTTGGCTAGTCAAAGTAATACCTACGTAGCCCTCATTGCCTTAGTTTTACGGAAGCTAATTAATTTGTTCTATTAATAGCTTTTGACCAAGATTGTCGCCCTCAATATCACAAAAAAGCATTAGATTCATTACGTAAATCGCTTGAAATTAACGATAAGAGCTGGGAAACATATTATCAACTTGCACTTCAACTTGGAGAAATGAGAGATATTTATGGCGCCATCCCGATGATTTCCCAATCACTTCAGCTCAACTCTACTCATTTGCCCTCATGGCATTTGCTTGCACTATTATGCACTTGTCCAATCAAAGATAACATGAAGCAAGCCCTTAAGACATGTGAGATAGCGTTAAACGAAGCTGCACCTATTTTAAGAGATAACTGGGTCGATTACAGTGATGACATTGCTCAACAAATATTACTGCATAAAACCCAGACCTTACTAGTGGAACGTGTTCATGGATCTGACGCAGCGTTAATCTCTCAAGAAACTCTATTCCAAATATTTGGTAAGATTGTCGTACCCGAGTTAATCCCCGATTCTACCAACAGCTCCAATATGCTACATGAAGCGATTTCAAATGGTAACGCAAGATACGGAATGGTTCTATCAGGTTCCTTGGGTAATATTGAACCCTCGCCTACCGTTTCTACCGATAACAGAAAGCTGAATCCCAATACCGCCTCAACCCGTCATCGCAGTTCTAGTAACGCTAGTACTTTTACTAATGGTAGAACAAAATCCATATCTTCATTTACCGGGAGAAAGTTTCATCTCGCCGAAATGTTTAACAGTTCCGACGCAAGTAGTATTAATTCGGTACCTACCAAAAGTAATAACGCCAGCAAAACCAGTTTATTAGATCCTAAAAGTCTAGTTCGCAATAACAAAAGGAATGAAGGAGGAGGTAACTATTACGAAATGGTATATATTTGGTAAAAATTGCTTTTAACAATCAAAAAAAAAACATAGGTGGTACCGGATCCCTGACCTCATTGCATAGCATAGCTTCTGCATCTATCATGAGTACAACACAAAATACACTGTTACAAACAAGTGCTACACTGACACGTCCCACAACACAAGCAAGATTACAACATCAACGCTCATGTCGATTGCTTTGTGAACTTTGGTTGTTATCGGCCGAAGCATTTTTAAAGGAAGGTAAAATAGAAGAAGCGTTGAAAGCGGTCAACGAAGCAGAGAACGTAGATTGGTCGACGCACGCTGGTGTATGGTGTGTTCTAGGTCGTATTCGCGTCGCTCAAAAACAAAATAATAAGGCGATTGCTGCTTTCCAAAAAGGTCTTGTTACCAAACCCAATGATATCGAGTGTCGGGTCTGGTTGGCCAAGACGCATATGGAGTTGGGTGATATAGAGGTCGCTGAGGGCATCTTAAAAGCTCTTACTCAAGAAAATGGATGGGATAATCCTTCAGCATGGTAAATGATTACTTACATATTTTGACATCTTTTTTTTTCCTGGAAAAAAAAAAAAAAACTATTTTCGGATTCTAACTTTAATAATTTAGGTTTTATCTTGGCGAAATATATAAACAAACAGATCGACCTCAGAGAGCAAAAGATTGTTTGTTTTATGCTTTAGAATTAGAAAGCACAAAACCCATTCAACCATTCAACATTTTGCCTAGATTTGTTTAGGGAGAAAATGTGAACATTTGTAAAATATAGAAATGTATAAAGTTTACACTAAAATAAAAGATGGATATATTTGTGCTACTTAGGATTTGGGATTTTGTAAAGAGATGATGGCTATCTTGTTTAGTGTGTACGTATTGTAGAATTAATATCTGCATCCTTTGTCTCACCGTCATCGTGATGGTATTTTTCATTTTACAAAAGAAAGACGTACACACTTGGAAAAAAAAAAAAACTATTTTCGGATTCTAACTTTAATAATTTAGGTTTTATCTTGGCGAAATATATAAACAAACAGATCGACCTCAGAGAGCAAAAGATTGTTTGTTTTATGCTTTAGAATTAGAAAGCACAAAACCCATTCAACCATTCAACATTTTGCCTAGATTTGTTTAGGGAGAAAATGTGAACATTTGTAAAATATAGAAATGTATAAAGTTTACACTAAAATAAAAGATGGATATATTTGTGCTACTTAGGATTTGGGATTTTGTAAAGAGATGATGGCTATCTTGTTTGGACTAACTATATTGTAGAATTAATATCTGCATCCTTTGTCTCACCGTCATCGTGATGGTATTTTTCATTTTACAAAAGAAAGAGTTTTATACTTTGACAAATCCATCTCGTTGTAGATCTCCCTCCTTGGCTTGATAAATTGTAATTTATTGTAATCTAAATATTGACATTGTGTGTGTGCTCCCCCTCCCCTGATTGAATACAAACTCCGTAGTTGTATAAGGCTGCCGAGAGCAACTGTACCTTCTTACGCGGCCATACGACTCTTTTTAATATATACAAGATATATAAAGTATTCAAACTGATGATTACGACACTTTGTGCTACTTTGCGATGTTTCTGAATAAATGGAGTTTACGATTGCTCTCCTTTTTCACACTCTATTTTGACTGCTCTGGGGGTATAGAAAAGCCGACTTTAGCGCTCAAGTCGACATATAAGGTGATGTTGGTATAAGCACATCGAAGAATTCCATTCTTTCATTGCTCATATAATTTCACGCTCTACGTTACCTTAGATACGTATCATGGTGGGACATGGTGATAATGAGAAAATGGGATTCGCCGTTCTAAATTGATAAAATAGCAAGTGAAAAAAACAGGATTGACCGAAGGTGTGTACCCTCATAATCATCTGTTCCTTGCCTACGTTTCACTATTTTTTGAACTATAAACACTATCCCATGAATATTGGTTACTCTGTAACAAAATCGAATGGTACCCAAGATATGGATATGTGATGGAATGGTATTTCTAATCATTTCGACTAGAGAGTACTTACAGGAAGGATTTCATTAATTGCATGTGGTACAATTGTAACCTTAATTGTCTATTTTTTTTGGGAAATTTGAAGCTCCATTCAAAGTGTAAGCAGGAGGAAACTTTTTTTTTTTTTCGGTGAAGGATCGAGGCCAACATCTTCTTTTTTCTTTCATCTTTTTATCATTGTTGTTCACTCAAAAATTATCGTAAAGAGACTTGAATAAATTCTCTTCTCTTCTTTTTCTTCTTCTCTCCCTTCCTTTTTAGCTATACATTCCTTTAAAAAAAAACAATGTCGCCAATACCAACGACACCTACTATTGTGAAAACACAGCCAGTGATATCAGTAGCAAACGATAATAGTAGTAAAAATCCATTATCAATTGCAATGAATTCGCTTTCTTCCCCTTCGAATACTCCAAGCTCTTACTTTCCTCAGATATTCCGTAGAGCAGCTAGTAACTCGTTCATTCCGCCATTCCTCTCATCTCCTTCCTCCTCCTCTTCCGCAACAATACCAACTATTTCAAACACAACAACCTCAGCAACTACCACCACCATCTCGACAGCAACATTAAAGAGCCCGACCAGTATTTTCAATAACAAAGATGCTAAAAGATGGCGCTGGTGGAACTTTTTGTCTATCTTTATTGTACTTATCATCCTGTCTGAAGTTGCTGTGCTTGTAATGACATATAAACTATTATCACAACCCGAAATTTCCCCTATTAGATTTGGTAAGTGAGCATTTTTACGCACGGATTTGGAGAATGGTTACTAATATCCCAGTGTAGTAAAAAGACAATACCCAATTAAAAAATATACACACTTGGACACCAATATAAAAAGTCAAATCGAGAAAGGTACACAAGTTTACCACGTTACAAAAGAATTCGGGCCAGCCGTTACATCGCAATTAGGTAGAACAGTGACCGCCTTGGCAGCCGCTCAGCAGGCTTCCAATCTCACTGAGGTTGCTGTTGTCATGCCTTTCTACACTTTTATGCGTCGTTTCATTACCGATAAAGAAATTGATATGGTCATTGACATCCGAGGAAAACGACCCGGCCAGATCATGACAGTCGAGTTCCGTGTTTGGAAAATGATGCACGCCTTCAACCCTCCTGTTCAGGCACCCAGTGTCTATGAGTGGCAAATGATCAATGGCGTCAACACGTCTGTGTTAATTACTCCTCAAATTCCACCCGCTCCCACCGACGTTGTGCCTGTCTATATGATCGGACATGCAAACCGTAGACCATTCAATCAAGCCTTCAAGTGTCGTACCGTGAACGATATTCACACCGAAAATGATTTACCCATGGAGTGGAGAGACCAATACTTTGCCAAAGCTGCTGCTGCCTTTTTAGCCCATAAAGCTACGGCTTCTGACGAAGAGTCCATCTTTGCACCCATCCGTATTGTTCCCCGCGTTGATATTGTTCATATTCACGGTGCTTCCAACGCTTATGTAGCCAAATTTTTGCAAGACAAGAAAGAAGCTGATGATTTAGGTCCACGTCCACCTGCTATTGTGTATACCATGCACGATGATGGTGATGAAATTCAATACAACAACTCTTTCCGTAACGTCCGCAAGTTCCTGGAACATTCCAACGAGCGTGAGTCACTCCGCAAATATGTGCACGGTGGAAAAATGTTCATGTCAAAATTCGCTATTGATCGATCTGAAGCTGTCACATTTGCTAGTCGACCCATGGCTGCAGATATCATTGAAGGAAGAAGAGACTTCCATATGAAGGAGTTGATTATGGATAGTTTATTGAGAAAGGTGGAGAACAACCGATTCTTTGGTATTAGCAACGGCATCGATTACTATAGCTCAGAACATCCTTTTATTACCGATAAACTTGTTTCTCGCAAGATGGGGTTCCCTCAATATGCTCTTCAACTCATTAGTGATCAACCCTCGATTCATTCAACAGATCCTTTACATGCTTTGGCATTAGATATACCCGAAGAACCCACTTATTGGACTTTATCAGAACACCCGAATGATTTCACTTTTGTATATAAGGACCGTGCACGAAGATATTTAGTCAAACGTAGCTTGTTCACTGAGGCAGATATGAAACGACCTATTGTTCTTTTCCGTGGAAATCTTGAACGCAACAAGGGCTTAGAAATTTTTGAGCAGGCTGCTGAATACTTTTATAAACACGACATGCGATTTATTATTATGGGCAATAAGAGAGACTATCCTATGGAACGATTACAAGCACTGGTTGCCAAGTACCCCAATCATATTTCCTTGGTAACGACTGGTAAAGAAGAGCGTCGTGTTGGTATTTTCTGTCGTGCCGCTGCCGATTTTGTCTTTGCTCCTAATCCTTATGATAGTCTTGGTCTTGAGACTGTGGAAGGGATGATCTTTGGTTCTGCTGTCATTACGACTGGTGCAGGCAGTCTTCACGAGTCCATCATTGATCGACCCTTGTATCTCGCTGGCTCTCGTCAAGTCAGTGTAGCTCTTTTGGATCCCGATGTAGTTACAGAAAAGGGAGCTGTTGTCACCAGTTATGAATACTTTAATGGTTATGTTTATGACCACGATTCTTCTACCTCACTTGAATCTGCTATTGCCGATGCTGCCAAGGACTTCAAGCGACTCCGTAAGAACAAGGCGCTTCGTGAAGAGTTTATCTTGCGTATGATTCGTAGCGCTTTGAACTTGGGTTGGGATCGTGGCCACTTCCAAGGTCCTGTTCATGAATACAATCAAGTCTATGAACTTGCTTTAGAAGACCGATTTATTCCTGAAATGAGACGTCATGAAGTGGAACAAGAACATGAATTAGTCTCTCGACTTCAAGATGTTGATTATGATTGGGAGTAAAATATACATAGTTTCCCCCTTCCTCTCTTCTCCACTCTTCCCCTGTACCATACTATTTATACACACACACACACTTTATCTCTCATGATTTTCTTAAATAAACTATATTTACATAAATTTATATACAAATATTGGTTACTTTAATGAGGTTGTTGATCCATGTCATTACTATTACTATTGTAAAGACCCGTCATCATCATATCTAAAGAAGGAACATGGTGAGTTGAAGAAATATGACATAAACTTGATTTACTAATTACCATAGCTTTTTTGCCCCATTAATAGATTTTCCCAGGGCGACGTTTGATTTGCGGACGTTGATTTCCTTTCCATTCCATGACCCGCGGTTAGACCAGAGGCAGTAGCAGATGAAGGTGCGTTCATGATACCATAACCGTTTGTTAATTGAATTGGTGTAATATTGGCTTGATTTGATTGTTGCTGTTGCTGTTGCTGTTGCTGTTGTTGTGCATTATTTTTATTCATGCCATTCAGTTGTACACCCAAATAACCTGATAAATCTGCGTAAGATAATCCACTCGTCGGAGGTGCTGTTGTGGAAGATTCTTTATTTACATGATTATACAAAGGCGGTAACGGTGATTGATGAAGTTGTTGTGATAGTAAAGTGGAGGGTTGTGGTGGTGATAATGATGATGTTGATGTTGTCATAGGGGTGTCTTCTTTGGACATGATATTTGGTTTGATTTCCTTTAATCCTTGCAACTTTCTCCATTCATTTGTGGTTCCATTCCATGACCCGCGGTTAGACCAGAGGCAGTAGCAGATGAAGGTGCGTTCATGATACCATAACCGTTTGTTAATTGAATTGGTGTAATATTGGCTTGATTTGATTGTTGCTGTTGCTGTTGCTGTTGCTGTTGTTGTGCATTATTTTTATTCATGCCATTCAGTTGTACACCCAAATAACCTGATAAATCTGCGTAAGATAATCCACTCGTCGGAGGTGCTGTTGTGGAAGATTCTTTATTTACATGATTATACAAAGGCGGTAACGGTGATTGATGAAGTTGTTGTGATAGTAAAGTGGAGGGTTGTGGTGGTGATAATGATGATGTTGATGTTGTCATAGGGGTGTCTTCTTTGGACATGATATTTGGTTTGATTTCCTTTAATCCTTGCAACTTTCTCCATTCATTTGTGGTTCGTCTCAAGTTATAATCGATTGTCAAAAACCAATACTTTTCAAAGAATTCAGCCGGCAACTGCCAATTACCCGCAACAGCTGGATCCCCGCCATGAAATACTGAACCACTCAATAAACAACGGAAGCAATCATCCAAATCAAATTGTTCTCTATATAAAATCATTCTGTCACGCATATGTGGAGTTGGAATCAAATCGATTCGTGGATCGTGAGGAATAGTAAGCTATAATTAATATATGAGTTTTATATATACACAACACATGGGGAAAAAAAAAACTTATTTGTAACACACAAATTTACCTGTAATAAAGTGGGTTGGATTGCAAATGGAATGGATTGCATACGAACACAAGCAGATTGAAGTCGAAGTCTTAAACGTAACGTTTGTATAGCAGCCAAATTGGATGAAACAGGTTCATTGGATAAGAGGACTGGTTTGGGTAAAGATGCAGTGGGATCATTTTGCTCTGATTCTTTGTTTTCCGTGGTAGTCGTTGAAGTAGCAGTTGACATTGGTGATAATGGCGGAATATTATGATAAATACCACTATTATTATCATCTGAAGAAGGTGAAGGATGATGATGTTGTTGTGTTGTATTGAAAGGAGATTGTGCTTGTGCTTGTGAATGATCATTATGTGAAGATACACTTGCTGTGGACACTTTAGGAGTTGTTTGATGATACCAACTTGTGTTGTTGTTGCGTTGCTTTTCAGGCACCGAATGAACACCATCCTGTGTAATAATTAATGAGCCTGATGGTAATGGCTGAGATATATTGTAGGGTTGTTTCTGTTGTTGCACATTCTGATAATCAGAAGTATCGTTCACTAATTTATTTGATATTTGTAATTTATTTCGCGAATTCACGTTGATATACGAGGCAATCGATTCAGGAATAGATTGATTCAATACGCCCAGTGTTTGGTCGTCGACATGAGGACAGTGTTGCGGAATGACCAAGTTATGCTGTAAACAAACAAGCTGTAAAGAAAGAACGATACCTTTCAAATACCAATTTTCAGCTTTCAATATCTCATTTTCACTTGACATTTTCTCATTTTCTTGTAATAATCTATCTCGGTGATCTTTAATTCCTCTGATATTGCTCTCGAGATCTTTCATATGTCTTTCTTTACGCTCGCGAAAAGCTCGTTGTGCGGCTCTGTTTTGTGCTTTTCTTAAAGCAGGTGAAGCAGGATTGGGTTTTCTTCCAGGCTTCTTTCTCACTTTAACAGGTGGAGTAGTATCTTGTGGTTGTTCGTGTTGCTGTTGTTGCTGTTGTTGTTGTTGCTCATGGTGTTCTTGTGGACGATGTTCGGGTGAAGCAGTTATTTCTTGTTCATAACCACTTTCGTCTATATCGGACAAGTCCATTGCTTCCGAGTAAGAAGAAGTGCCAATGACATTGTCGTCCATTATAAAGTTCTTTTAATAGATTAATATATGGTAGGGTTAAAAATAGAGCGGAAAAGAAGAAGGAAGAAAAGAGTGTACACATAGAAAAAAAAAATCAAGTCAAGTTTTCTTTTTTAAAATGAAAGGGAAAACTATTTACCCCAGAAACATGACAAAATCAAGTAACTCATTGTCAATGTTTCCCAACCAAATATATAAAGACGTCTAGAAAGTGAAACATTTTTTAAAATATTCAACCTGTAAAAAATGCTCTTTTTCTACATAATATTACTATTCGTTCTCTTATTCAGAAATGTATTGGGTGTAAATACACGTTACTATGAATTGAATATCACTAGCATCCGGTATAACGCTGACTGTTCGGATCATCAATCATCAGTTTTAATGATTAATAATCAATTACCTGGTACTCCCATTTACCTCTACAAAGGCGAGCAAGTAACTATTATAGTTAGAAATAATATTTTACCCAACCTCCCTGTGCATGGTGGTGCAGGTATGGATGCTACTATCCACTTTCATGGTATAAGGCAAATAAAATCCGTTCAGTCAGACGGTGTACCTTTTTTGACTCAAAAACCCATCTCACCCGGTGATTACTTTACTTACACTTTTGATGTCCCTGATCAAGTTGGTACCTTTTTCTATCATGCTCACGTTGGTCTTCAAGAAATGAGCGTCTTTGGCCCAGTCATTATATATGAAAGTGAACAAGCTGATCCAACCATGGCTAAGGGTGACTCTTTGCTTCAAGATGGTCCTTTTAAATACGATGATGAACGGATTATATCTATCAGTGAATGGTGGCATATGGATCGGGGTCAATTTGAAGCTTACTACCTTGGGAAAAACTTTACTTTGATTAAAGAAGCACAATCCTTTCTAATTAATGGCCAAGGCATATATAGTACTCAGATGGACCTTGATGCAAACTGTAAAGGCTTCAATATCGTACCTGTTGATCCATTCAAGACATACCGTATCAGAGTCATCGGTGCCATGACATTTCGTACCGTTGGCTTTGCTATTGCAAATCATAAATTGCTAGTAATTGAAGTTGATGGTGACTTTGTCAAGCCTTATTATGTAGATTATTTAGAAGTCTCGCCGGGACAAAGGTTCTCCGTTCTCATTGTTACAGATCAACACAAGTACGATGAGTTTGGTATCGCTGTTATCCGAAAATGGGCTGCTGGTCTCCCTCCTATGACAAATGGCAACGCTATCTTAAAGTACAATAGACCCAGTAATCACTCTACTACGGCAGCAAATATATCCGGAATAACCACGCATGGTAAAACTTTATCTGCTGCTGCTGCAGGTAGCAATCCAGTAGTCATATTATCCGCTCCAATGCTTCAACCAGACTTTCCCTTGAACGACACCATTCACTGGTATTGGAACGATCTTCAACCCTACTATCACGTTGATCCAATTGCTCTAGGTGCAAGTCATAGAACAATCAAGCTACGTGGAAGCCAAATCGTATCCAACAACCTAACAAGATGGTACATCAACGACATTTCATTTGTAGAAAAACACGATCAAGTTATTTTGCACGATATTCTTGATAGAATTAGACCCTTACCCTCAACAAAAAATATCGACAACACGACCGGATATGATCATACCCTCGGGACATACCCTTTATTTCATTCAGAGGTGATTGATATTGTGATTCAGACAACGCACGGTGCTGGCGAACCTTGTCGAAGTCATCCTTGGCACACACACGGTCATTCTCACTGGGAAATTGCATATGGCAGTGGTGAATACACGGAAGAACGTGACGGATTGACAAGAAATGTTCCTTATCCCATCTATAAAGACTTGACTCTAGTCTATCCAGGTGAAAGCGAGAAAAAATTCCTTACTCCAAATCAAACAGAAATAGGCTGTGGATGGTCTAAAATTCGTATCATAGCTGTAAGTCATAGTTTACAAAAAATTGGTGTCGATGATGGACTCACCTTCTTTTCAAAAATCGACTCTACAGGATAATCCAGGTGTTTGGGCTATGCATTGTCATAACTCCCCTCATATGTATATGGGTATGATGATCGCCTTGGAGGAGTCACCCCATCTTATTGTTGCCTCCAGTCGTGACAACAGTGGCGGTTAATCAAACGCTCGTCGTTGAAAAGTTTGTTTGTAGTTATAAGTTTCTATTTTGCTCGATTATATAAACAGCATTCTGATTCCCCATAAAATATCTAAAAATAAAGCAAACTATTTTATTAATCATTCTATTTACATACATCATTCGCAGTTATTATCAATCTTAAAATAAAATGTTAAAAAACGGATATCCGGATAACAAAGGTATGAATGGTCTCAGTGCAAAAGTACGATTGGATAGAAACAGAAAGCTGACATGCTTTGTATCTTTACACAAGCCAAATTATTACTGAATGTAGTATTTGGATGCGAGACACATTTACGTTCCACTCTTTCCTGAAAAGCGCTTATTATGTAAGTTTGCACGACAACATCCCACTTGCATTTTTAAATCGATGGAACAAAAGCTTCACATACAAACAAACATGATGATGGTCGAATATACCTAAATCCCTTCAATTAGGGATAACACTCTTATACAACCAGTAGACCTATTGGCAAATATCAACAAGGGCAATAGTGCCACCAATTTTCTAATGATAAAGAGTCATTTATTTCCAAAGATTATCCATTCTTTTCGAAACTTCTTCTGGAGAATACCCCAGCGATACCAACATTGCTCTCCACTCTACTTCCAATAGTGATTTTTGCTTTCTTCGCAATTGCATACTTTCTCTTTCAATTTCTATCAGCTCTCTTTCCTGTTGGAGCCGCTTCTCTTGAATAGCAATCATTGCATCAATCCTCTTTTCCTCCCGTTTATTCCTCTCTTTTTGAATCTTTGCATTCTCCGCAATGGCTTCGGCTAAGATTTTTTCGAGACTATCTGTTTTGGCTCTTTTGCGTGGCTTTTGTTGGACAGATGGAGGACGGCGAGGGGTATACAGCATAGCCTCAATTTCCTCAATGTCAACTTCTTCTTCGCTTTCATAGTCGTCTTTGTGAGTAGGGAAAAAAAGCTCCATTACTTCTTCTGGGTCAGACACATGACTAGAACTGGGACAAGCTGTCCTAAACTCTGGTTTGCCTCCCATCACCTCCTCTAAATCAAAGTATTCAGGACACATATTTTTGACCGCGTCTAGAAAATAAAAAAATCAGCAACCCCCAAACCAAATTTATAAGTAACGCTTGTACTCACCATCTATTTTCTCATCAATCGTTTCCTCTTTTAAACCGTCAGCAGCCATGAGCTTTTTGAATCTTTGACTTTTTGCTCTTTCCACTTCTCTGCATTCATAAATGAAGTAAGCAGATTCTCCATTTTTGTACGAATTCCCCACTCCTTGCGATGATGGATCCCAACAGCTTTCAGCAGATCTGTTATTTCAATGCAAAGAGTTTTCTTGCTCGCGTGATTAGCATACCACCTGTAGAAGTTATTTTTTTTCTGGATCCAGTTAATCAAGACGATCATTGAAGACGGACCTCCATTCACACCATCTTTCCTCCAGCACTTGGTATCTCGTTGGATAAAAAGGTCAGTAGTAGCACTGCTACTAGGACTTGTAGAGGTAGAGGAAGGGATCGCAGTTGTAACGGTGGTGTTTCTCATGTTTCCTATCAAATAATGCTGCTCTATTAGTACAGATACATATAATTTATATTAATTGCTGTCAACAATATATACACGTACTGCTACTACTAGCTTCTTGAAAGATTTACTTTATTAATTCTATGAGAATAACGTGAATCTAACCCCATAAATGACAGTCTTTTTATGCTCCAAAAGATGATTGATTATCTGTATGAACAAAGAAAGTAAAACGATCAGATCGAGATGAAAAAGATCATTGTTCCTCAGCGGGCGATATCTCGTTTGTGACCTCTTTTTCTAGAGAGTAACTGATCGAAAATAAGATTATCAACGCGACAAGCATCTTGTTATTTACTGAACATAAGCTTGTATCTGAACAGCAAGATATCATCAATAATTGCCTCGCTCTTTCAACTACTACGTATCCGCATATTCTCTCAGTACATTCTATCCATATCTAATAAATCCTCTCTTTGAAATCATGGCGACTAACGTAGACTCAGTTACTCCTTAATACCACCAGTCATTTTCTTTTGTCCAACAACGACAAATAAATCGTTTCCACTACCGAAGAAGAGTAAACTGGTTCTTGAAGAGTAAATTAGTCAACACGATTTGCAGAATTAGGTTGAATGTCTCGCAGGCAGTGAACTTTCGCACTATAGAGTTTCCAGTTGAGCAGTAATTCCATTACGCGACACTTTGACTAATTTAACTGAAATCTGTTGCTAAGCTACACTATACTGAGTAACTTAATAAAACGACTCGAAAACTTAGTGAAGAAGGCAAAGATTACGCTAAATTATAAAAATGCGCAAGCAAGATGAGGACGTGAGAAAAGAATAATGCAAGTTCCCTACGTCTCAGTGACCGGCATTCACAGGGCCAGTATTTAAAGAAATCGTACGCGTCGACTCTTTTTTTCCGGGTTCTTTTCTTTTTTTCTCTTTTTTTTTCTCTTCTTTTTTCGAACTTTTTGAGGACTACAGGAGGGGGGAGGTGGAGAGTACACTACACCTTACGATTTTTTTTTGCATAACTCATTTTTTTTTTTCTATTTTCTGCTTATGATGATGATGATGATAATATATGATAATACACGGTGGTATATACTGTATATATAGGCAATAAAGCGCACTTTTTACACTACTACAGACAATAATATTTGAACAAGACTCTATTATATTACCCTTTTTTTATGTATTCTTTGTGTGCAAGAGTGTTTTGAAGCAGGGCGAAAAAGAAAAAAAGGAGAGTAGTATACACACCAACACCATATATGTGTATTATATATGCTCTCTTGACAGGCTTTAAAGTGTGAAAAAAGATTTAAAAGTGTTGAGAGAGAGTTGAATTTTCGATTACAAGCACACTCTCTCCTCCATAATTATCTATAACCAGGCACAATATATGTTCATTTCCCTCTGAAAAGGTTGGATTTGTATAGGTATAGGTTCAAAGTGAGACTCGAGGGTAGTTGGGTAAAGAGTGAAAGTGTGTCCTGGAGGTTAATGTCGAGTCAGTGACGACGATGTATTTGACTTGAGCGATTCCAGATCCCTCCTCCACCATTGTAGAGTATACATGCAAACTCAATGCTTCTGTAATGGTTGAGATTTTGTGAACGTAAAGTAAAGTTTGAATCAGCTATGCGCTCAGAATATGCATAGAAGCTATTCTATAATAATGTAAAGTGTTGTGCTTGGTGCGTGCGCATATACTGCTTTGAGATCTCTCTCGTGTGCTTCATTTGCGTTGACGATTCTGCTCAAGTACTCCATTGACGTTCACGAATCTGCTCAAGTATACTACTCCATTAGTGTTCACGATTCTGCTCAAGTATACTACTCCATTAGAAATCACGATTCTGCTCAAGTATACTACTCCATTAGTGTTCACAGGTTTACTCATCCACCTCATTAGAGTAAAACGCTCACAAGTCTGCTCAACTATCTCAATTTAATCTGAGCTGCAGACTCCGGAGCTTCACTTGTAGAGTAATTTGAACGTGAATATAAAGATTACACTGCAATTTGGTT
The DNA here is from genome assembly GCA_000587855.1 of Mucor irregularis B50. NCBI lineage: Eukaryota > Fungi > Mucoromycota > Mucoromycetes > Mucorales > Mucoraceae > Mucor > Mucor irregularis. The sequence continues at coordinate 130,797 of AZYI01000231.1, forward strand.
CAACATTTAAACACAACATATACTGTATTCACCACACACGCAATAATCTACAATTCCTCGTTATATAAGGATATAATACAAAAATATCTACTAAAGTCAACTCAATTCTGCTGAAATTGCCGCTTTTTTATACAAGCTACATGGGCTGAAAGTGTGTAGGTGTATGTCACATCTATCAATTATCGCGGTACAATTTTTGAGTTTTGGATGGTCCTTTTTGATCAGAGTATTCAGATACAATCTTCATTTTCTTTGAAAAATCCCTGCTCTTCGGTATTGTATATAATAAAATGTTCCAACAAAAAATAAAAACCTACGGTATTTTCCTTGATTTGACACATTACACAATGAGGCAAGACAATATTTTACACCTCTACGCAAAGGAATATAATGGGTTCAAGTTGCTGTTTGTGGAGTTTTATATACAGTAATATATGTAGTATGTGTTGATAAGTAAACCATATATATTATATATTATATTCGAAATTGATTTCTTTTGTTGTGGTGGAAGGAAAAGTTATCCTTGCTTTTCTTAAACCTTAGCTGCTGCTTTTTGATAAATATTTCTGTTTCATTTTCCAAACATCATCGCCTCTTCTACATATATGATAGTGCGCCCTGAGTTTTGAAAAAAGATACATATACATACAGTAGTATATACGCTCAACCTACTAAAATTTATCTATTGTTTTGTTATCTATTTTCATATTGAGTTATAATTATACAGTATATCATCCCTTTCGCTTATATGATAATACCATACTTTTCGTTCTTTATTTCATCTTTTTCACTTTCTTTTAGATCTGGTTTCTTGTGAATTCAATATTGAAACCATTCCTTTCTTTTTAATGCAAAAATAGAAATATGGTTCTTAATGGCTGTCGGTGATTCAAAAGAACGGCGGGAAAAGAAAAAATGGTGTGGTGTACTAATCCAATGAGTCGCTCAGCCGGTGTCGAACACCGGCCGTGGCCTTCGCAAGCCTTGCGCTAAACCCACTAAACTAATACTCCACACCAGACACTAGTAAGATTTGAACAAGACCCAAGTACAATTTATGGTTACACAAAGAGTCAAGCGGAGTGGATTATAGCCCATAGTGACGGCTAATACTTTAAGCCACACCTATATAGGACTACAGGAGGGGGGAGGTGGAGAGTACAC
>AZYI01000232.1:0-41147 GCA_000587855.1 Mucor irregularis B50
TCCAGTTTGTCATACCTTGTGGCAGAGAGACGTGAACGCTTCCAGAAACATACACGACATCGCATGGAATGTTATAACGAATGGTCACATTCCTGCAAGATTTCAAAGAGGTTAACAGCTATAAATCATGTCCCCGTACCAAAAACGGGTAGACGTTTACACGTAAGTAATGATTGGCCAAAATTAATTATTCAAAATCCACTGACTATTTTTGTAAATAATGTTTCCTCCAGGTGTGTATATCGAAAACAATAGGGTTAGCCACAAAAGGACTAAAAAATTCCAAACTACGCCACACAACCGTCCGAATCCGTAGAAAATGCCAAATGAATAGCTTATTCTCACAGAAATATTCATTTCTTTGCTTTTCCAATAAAATTTAGAGATTGATAGGCACACCTGGTTATTGATGCAAGTAAACATATACTGTACACACATTTTTGCATGATTGTAACAAAGAATTTACCGCCTGGATCGCACATTATTGTGATTTGCGATACAGACTTGAGCACGTTATTCTAGACTTTTAAGATAATTAATATCTACGTACCGAGTCCCGGCAGAATATATGCAATAGTATTTTACAAATAAAAATATCAGATCATGTACTCATGTTGAAAAAGATTTATAGCAGGTACATTTCCGTCAGAGTGTCACAGCCCATGCACATGCCAGCGAAAACAGCGCTCTAGGTAGCACAAGATATACCCCTTTACTGTATTTATCCTCGAAAATGACTTCAGGGAAGCTAACTGTGGTAAATTTGTGCTACCCTCCGTCAGCGAAAGCTTGTTGCAAGAAAAAATCCTTTCAACGCAAGAACACCTTCTTACGATTGGTTTAAAAGGTCTATTTTGGTACTCCGGGCACGGTTTTATGTCATTTGTAAACGAATCAATTCTTGACTAAAAACGAGCTAGAGTATAATTATTTTTTATTTCTCTCTCTTCCTTCTGCCAATTCTTTTTATTTTGTTATATAAAGGACACATTTCTCGCCTATTTTTTTGTTTGCTTCTTCATATTCTTATAATACGTACACCTAAACAGAAATCTTTTATCTATCATGAAGCACGCTTTTGGAAAAAGTGTTGAACTTAAAATTAATGTTCTATCAGACGAAGTGGTGCTGCTGGGTCATGCAGACGAAGCTGCTGGCAAACTACTGCAAGGCAGTCTTGTGTTGAATATCGCTGAACCTATCAAGGTGAAATCCATTTCAATGTCATTTATCGGTAAAATGAAAGTCTCTTGGGCAGAGGGTATCGTATAGTTTCATAAATTAAATTGGAAAAAAAAAATTTTTTTAACATGAATTTTCCTGCTTTTTAGGCGTCGGACCTCACCAACACTATCACAAACAAGAACGTACAATTTTGAGCCACGATTGGGAATTCGTTCGTCCTCAGCTTCGTTCAACACATTCTTCTTCTTCCCAAGTAGTGAACGCCACCCCTACATCGCATAAGAAAAGTACACTTTTAAGTGCGGGCAAACACAAATGGGACTTTGAGTTATTGTTGCCAGGAAATCTACCTCAGACATTGGACTCCGATGTCGGAAGTGTTAGCTACAGACTCAAGGCAACCGTTGAGAGATCTGCATTTATACAAAATACTATTAAGAAGAAAGAAATCAAAGTGATAAGATGCGTATTACCATCTCAATACGAATTAGTGCAATCTTTAGAAATCCATAATACCTGGGCTCAAAAGATGGTCTATGATATCAGTGTTCCTTCCAAACTTTATGCATTCAATGACACCATACCCATATCTTTCAAGATTTTACCCATCGCATCTCATCTCAAAGTACATGCTATTATGGCATCGATCAAGGAATATTGTACATATACAGCAAACGATCACAAAAAAACCGACACCCGCATCGTGCGTCTAATACGATTGGACAATCCATTCTCAGAGGCAGTGTCTACATCAGCCTCCCCACCTACCTGGGATCGCGTATTGGATCTCACTGTACCTGCAAAATCGCCCATTATCTTTGCTGATGCCGATAATGATATGATTCGTATTCGTCATCGATTGAAGTTCGTCATTACTTTAGCAAACGCAGATGGTCACATATCGGAATTACGTTGCGCTGTTCAGATTATTGTGGTTGAATCATTTGCAGTAACGGAAGAATTGACCACTTTACCTACTTATGACGAGATGTGGAGATCGGTTCCTTACGCTCCTCACGTTGTAGAGACCTTACGAACCCGAACCTCGATCTCTGAAGCAGGAGGAAATGAGCCCGCCCACCCATCGAGAGAATTGCACGATTCTAGGCAGCCCGTTACTATAACAGGCTGGTCTCGAATGCTGTCAGTTTCATCGGCAACCATGCCTGCTCCTATCACTGAAGAAGATGAAGAAAGATCTTCCTCGGAAACCACTTCTGTATCACGTCCTATGACAATTCCCGGATCCAACAGTGGCAGTAGACACCATTCAAGGCGTCCTTCCATCGAAGATGGTACTACCGATCTGTTTCCTGAAGAGAGCTCTCTTTCACAAGAACCCCTTTGGTGGAACGGCGTTGATTTAGGAAAGGTACCATCTTATCGCAGCGTAGTGACGTTGGACCCATCTATGTTGAATGCATCGTTGCCTCCAGCATATGATTCGCTTGCTGCTGCCTTTGCCAGTGCTTCAATCAATTCTAGAAACCAAGAATAAGATTCCCCCCCCCCGATCTCATCTACTTACAATCTATTTAAATCTGCATAATATTTATTATCTTTGCATCATCATATTATTACACATTTGACAATTATTCCAATACTTCAATAAAATATCTTTATTTAAATTATTATTATACAAAGATGGAGCCGTATACATATTCTGAAAATTTCAACTTTTTTGGCAAAGGTGCATTGTTTATGTATATTCTATCATTGTTTCACTACAGATCGAGGAAAACAGGTTTCCAGACTAGCACGTAGAAGATTGAGTTTTCCATTGTGATACAAGTATTTGCACTTTTAATGCAGACAAAGTTGTACGAAGAAGGCAGTTACAGATCTAATCTATTTTATGTGGGAGGCAACGAATCCAAACGGAAGCCGTATTTGTTATAGGGATTCGAGTTTACTATACTTTAACGCTTAAAACGTTCACCACCGTTTGACTAGGCATCATTAAGAGGAAAACTTTGCGATTTTATCATAACAAATTTTCGCTGATACGTTAAACAAAGGTATTTAAATAGACTCACACCAAAAGGTTGCCGAGCCCCTCTTTTTTTCTTCATCGTATTAAAGTATAAAATCGATAGGTATGGTGGTATTTTATTTGCGCTGTAGCTCCCACTTATACTACAATTTCCAAAGTTTTTTTAGCAACCTGAGTAGCTGTCTCCAAAAAAGACGAATGCTTAAGAAATATAGTGATAATAAGTCGGGACCTCGCAAATCTACTACATTCTAAGGTAATCTCAGTATGGATAGAAAGTGCAGAGAAAAATGAATTTCTCATGTATATTGGGGATAAGGGAACAGGTGTCAGTTCCAGTTTATGGGTCATCTGAAAGGGACAATTCGAGAAATGCCTATTTTTGGAATATGTAAGGCTGAAGGAAGAAGTCTAGTCAGCTCCAAGAAGGTGGTAAAGAACTTCAGTAATCCCGTCATGCGTACTTGTGCTCTCACAAATTTCATCCTTGTCGACGAAATAGAGATTGACGAGTTTTTCGACCTGGAAAAGTATGCAGAGAAGAATTTTTACGCTCTAGATTTTACAGCATTGGCAAAACCAATCTTCTAAGGGGCAACCAGGCCAGCCAATACAAACTCGCGGATTCAGACAATTCATTCAAAGTAAAAGAATGCATACCTAAGTTGCTTTCGTTGAATTCAAAGAATCAAAGCTCAGTAGAATCAAGGAGTCTAATGCAACCTATGACGATGAACGTGCAATTGGAGATAGTGACCCTGAGGAAGCAACGGTCAAAGTCGTGGATAATTTGACCTTAGAGTCATCAGAAGAACTGCATTGCCCGGAACCTTTATCTATGAAATCACAAGCACCGCGGGGCCACACAATGGTTGACGAATATTTGAATTGTAAAATTATTAAAAAAAGAAACAAACAGGCCATATAAACTGGTAGCCTTGCCTAGATTCTGACCTCCTCCTCTCATATAGTACTACAGAAAACGTACGAGTTACCTACACTTTGGTTTTTTTAAGAAAAAAAGTACAAAAAGTGGATTTGGTTTCTTCTTTAAAACAAGCTAATACGAAGTCAACTAGCACCGAAAAGTCAAGTCGCTTATTTAATGAAGAGAAATATGAAAGAACAACGCAAATCGTACGGCATTATAAAAGAACGCATAAAAGAATGCCTTGAATGAGTTGCTACACTACTATACTTGAAAAATATGACATGATGCATTAAAAAACCACAGAGTCACTATGAGTTTACTTCATGCAGCACATAAAGATGAACGTTCGTCCAAACATAAACACCTTTCCCTCATTACACTTCTTCATGTACATTTCCTAAAGTTTTTTTCAACAAAAACACCCTTCTTTAAATACTGTTTGCGTATACATGGCCTACAATAAAAAATACCATGATAGTTTACGTCGTCCCTCTTTGACTTGTAAACATCTAATTCAATAAATGGGTGCTTATAAATTCGAACCGATATACAAAAGACTACATACCGCTCTTCTTTATCTTTATTCTGAGACCTTATGTATGAACAAAAGCTAAATTATTTTGTCAGGGCCTAAGGAAGAATATAGCATTGATAAATATTTTTCTCAGACTTATTCAAGAACTAAATAAGTAGATACCCTGAAAGTTAAACCCTACATCTATCAACAGAAGTATGCTTCCTTTCAGTGACTTATAAGTACTCTGTGGAAATCCTACAAATTCAATTGGTGCATAGGCGTACTTTTGGTCACAAAACTTTACTGATCTGTGCGTTCAGTTTTAGGAAATCAACCCGAATTGCGTCTGCTTATTTTAATTTCATTTTATTTCAATCAATTTACAATTAATGCACTGATTGATAATCCTTTCAAGCCTAAAATGAAATACAAAGTAATACATAGAGTGAAAGTGGAGCTGTGCCAACATCTGAATTTGATATGTACACACAACTGCTATCGCAAAGGTTTTTATGGAAAACCTTTTAATGTTTTGGAATAGAGGATGAATTGTTACGCACCAAAAAATCCGCTGGTACTAACACTTTTTGTGCACAGAAATTTAACCAACCAGATATTCTTTGTAAGAAAAGTATCCGTTATTTCCTAAAATGGTCTTTGGGAAGATGAGCGTTTTTTACTGTATTCACGAAAAAATATGGGACGGGATTAGCTACCAGTGCTATAATAAGAAGTCTTCTCTCGTGCAATCATTTTCGTGAGTCATCAAGTTGATAGTATAGAAGACATTACCATATCTGTGGAGAAACTTTTGCTGTATGTGGTAAAAAGAAATCAGACATGTAACCTTATGTCACCACTACGAGACACTTTGTACCCAACATGAGCAATAGACCTTGCACTACTATGGTCACTGAGTGATCTGAAGTCTCTTGCATCATGACAAAAAACGTGCTATTGCCAAGTATGACTTCACTTTGATTCTAGGTAATTCATCGTTTTTCCATTAGGTGACACCATTTCCCTCGCGAGTTACGTTGCTCTTGAATTAAGATAGAGTTTAGTCGGGTTACAAATGCCCACGTTTACTTTCAGAGCTCGCACAAAAGTGATCAGTTCCCCACAGTAATTCATCAAACGTAAATCACAAATACGCTAAATTTCCTATTATGTTTAACTCTCCACGGAAGTAGGTATTCGGTGCGGAATTTGCAAGAACAGTTCATGCAGATATTGTAGATTCTAAACGAGAGTTTAGTAGAGATTCATTTTTAATATACGAATCAGTCAAATAAATGGGAGGCCCTGATCAAAATAGAGTTGTGCACAAACAAGAGGAATAGCACCACAGTGTTTGTGTACATCCCACATCGTTACTCCAACGGAGTCTATTGCTGCAGTTGAAAAAGTATAGTAATTTTGTTGTGGGGAAACTCTAAAAGAGGGACAAACTAAAGTTGAGCACACCACTTTGTATACTTTTCCTCAATAGGATTTTGAATCTGCACTATACCGAGATACTTCAGTCTGAATACTAAGCGACCGGACAAACATGTGGAGGTGGATCTGACAATGGATCTCACCTTAAAATAAGAAATAAGAAATATGAATAAATCTTCAAACATTGCATACTAAGCAAGATTATTTTCAACTGCCTATTTTGTATCAATACTAATATGGGTCAGGTTTGTTTATATCGTCAATATTTTGGTTTCAATATGTAGTCTGAAGAGTCGATAGATCTACAAAAGTGGAGAAAGAGCCAAGGTCGCTAAATTTGGTGTAAATGAATTTGATCTACGCTCCTGCTTCAGATTCCACTACTATCTCAGACGTTTTGCTCAACAATTCCTTGCTATCTAATGTTATACATATCTATTTCAAGTCAAAATCCCAACAAACATACTGTTGCGCCATTTCATTTTAAGTGTTCAGTTTTTGGCGCATTCACGCCATGCAAGCGATCAAATTAACATTTAATATGATTGGGAAAAGCTTTACACCCTTACATATTCGTTCTAATTCGATTGATTACCACCATCATGCCTCACTAATCATTCAAATTTATTTGGGTGAGGACATTGTTTAAGAATATTTCATACATAATAATTTGCATTTAGTTTGATCGAGATCTGCCATACCCGTGTTAGCTACTGTATTTTAAAGACTGAGAGAAGAGAAGGTGTTGATTTTATGTGTTGACTTAATATTCACCTTACACAGCTTGAAGAACGCGTACGTACCTTTGATCAACTTGTGAGCTTTTTTATAATTCACAAAGAGAAAGCCTTACATGAAATCGATTTCAGTGTCTTGAATCAGGAAATGTGGCCATACGTTAATTACTTACTGGACAGTTCATGATCACTCCACAAAAGAGCTCAAGTAGGAGGATGAATTTTCAAAAAACAATAGCTGATTCTGCATCATTTGCTTCAGATCCAAATGAACAAGACTTCATCTTTTTACAATACTTCCGCTTAAGAAATTTCATTGATTAGTAGCTCTGCATTGTATATTCATGTTGTTACTTTTGGATTCGATTTATTTTTGTGGCAACGTAACTTAGTTTTCTAATACTGAGCCCTAGTATAATTAAATTGATTCTTTCAGATAAAGACTAAAAAAATCCTAATTGTCCTTCTCTTTTCTTTACAGAAAATATCGAAGAATATAATGATGTAATGTTCGAGTTGAAAAAATCCGTTAAACGTTGTCGAGGTTTCGTCGGTAACATAGGAAGAAATGACTTTGATATACACCCGTCACTCCTTCATCATTATAGAAACGTAGCGAAGCTCATTGGCACGCTTCAACTTGGAACGTCGCGCCTTTCAATATGTTCGAAAAGTTGATTTAAATAAAGTCCGCATGTCAAGTAAGAATTTTTCGTAAAGGATTGATCTGTCTCTCAGTCAGACATTTTCTCGTGCAAAAGTTAATTTTAAAAGCAATACACAATATGGGGGCTATTGTTATTTGTTCTGTAGGGAATGAAGTTAACATAATTTGAACTTTAAAGTTTTAAACAACACTCGTAATTGAATCATCTTCCAGATAGAGCGTTATTATAGGAGGAGAATTCAATCAAAGCAATGACGAATAGCGGGTCTTTCTTCCATACCTTTTTAAGTATATTAGGGCATATGGACAGGAAAGCTTTAAAGGGTGTAAAAGTTGCAGTGCCGACGAAACGGGGCTGGGATCAGATCATTTCTTTCTCATTCGGTCACTTGTTATAGGTGAATCATGTTGTTACCTTCAATTCAAATCCATTAATTTTCAGTGTCACCTCGAAAAATATCATTATTGGAACACGCGGACTGAGTTCTACAAAGTGACCGAGTGTAATAAAAAGAGAATTGTGAGCTGTTCAAAGGGGTAACAAATCTCCACACCATAAAAATAAGGTTTAGGTTGTGTTCTCATTGGATTGATTATTCGGAGTCGGTAACCCAATCGCCCAACATCCAAAAATGGAGTATTGTGTTCCCCAATTTCCATCTTTGTACGCTTTGAAGCTTTAGAATTAAAGAAGTATGCTAGAAGAAGTGTATTATTTCACTTATTTTCCTTCCCTGAAGCTTCAGAGTCGCGAATTTTTTTTTCGCTTTCTTTTGACTACCCTCGAGCAAATGCCCCAACACTATCGTACAACGTCAGCGGGGTATTAGGGATAATAATCTCTTTTTTTTTCGGATGAATGTTGAGATGTGATGGTTGCTAACCTCAGACCACCAGAAGAAAAAAGGACGTATTATAGATGATAACGAACTAATAAACACATGACGAATAGGAATTTTACTCCCGTGGAACTATATAAACAAGTGGATTCTCCATCGTTTTACTTCTTTTCTTTTTTTCATCAATTTAATTTTTAACATCAAACTAACAATACAAATCAATGACTGTCAACATAAATAAAGTTCACTCCTCTGACTCTCCTACAATGATCGCTTCTCCTGCCCTATCCTCTACTTCCTCTTCTATTGCTAGTACAAACTCGCCTGTGTTTAGTTCACAATCCATTCATAGTCCAAACAGCGGGGCGGCCTTCACCAGATTCGATCAACAAGAGCAACAACAACAACTATATTCCAAAAAGAGAAACTTTGGTAAGTTTGATAAATACTCTAGCTATACTTACGTGTAAATTGACACGTTTTTCTTAGATTGCGTAAATGATAGCAATTCCATGGTATCTCACGACGACGATGATCGAAGTATAAGTATGTTTCACCTCCGTTAACTTTTCTTGTATAAAATAGAAATTTTTCTGACTTCATTACAATAGACAGTGAAGATTCCCGTGGAAAAAAACCAGGACGTAAACCAATGGCTGAGGAAGAATTTGACGTGAGTAGAAAATAAATTGAATCGCCAAAGCTAATTTACATAGTTTCTAAACAATATTTTCCATTTTAGGATGATGATGAAGATCCAAAGATCAAGCGTAAAGCACAAAACAGAGCTGCTCAAAGAGCTTTTCGAGAACGCAAAGAGAGATATGTCAAAGAGCTCGAGCAAAAAATCAAATACGTCCAAGATAGCCATATGTACGCAACTTCTCAATTGATTCAAGAAAATCAACATCTTCGCTCAATTATCTATCGTCTGGAGACGGAACTTGGCCATTTTAAAGGTGCGCCCCTTGGATCCTCTGTAAATAAATCTCTGTTATCTTCCCTCGGCCCTCCACCAAATCTGAATTATCTCCAAACTGCTGCTCCCTATCCACAATCGCATGCTCCACTTCAAATCCGGCCTTCCCCAGTCGCTGTGAATAAGCCAAGAAAGATTGTTCCCCACGTTCCTGAGCAAACTAAGAAGCCAAAAAACCATCACAAGTCTGATTTTGATTCAGAAAACGGTCATGGCAAGACAAGTCTCCCTTCTCCATCGCCTACTACAGTTACTGAGAGCAAAAACCCTGCTGAAAATTCTTGCGGACAGCAATTTACATTCTCTATCTCCACACCAGCTACCCTTCGTGCAAGTTCCAACAATGAGCTTGTTCGTAAGAACGAACAAATTCAAGTTGTGCAGCTCTACCCTGATCATAGCCACCCAGCGAATTGTTTATTGGAAAACAAGAAAGAACCTATCCAAAAGCAAACTAGTAATCCTTTCCTATCACAATATAACCCAGGCAATGTGGCTGGTAGTGTAGCCAGCTTCTCCTCATTCTCGGACGAAGAGGAAAAGACTGTTAGAAACGAAAAAGAATTCAATGACATGTTACAACCGCTTCTTGATTCTTCCGAAAACTTTGATTTTACCAATCATAACCAACAGTACCGTCAAGATGGCTTACCAACACCTTCCCTTATTTTGGACCAACTTTTGTATGAAGCCAATAATAACAACAACTGGAACATGATGAACAACACATCCTATTAGACTCATTTTCCCTTTACATACAAATTTATGCCCACTACTTTTTACAAAACTTATGACAACCAGCTCTACTTTGCCACATATTACAAAATGTATATAGAATTTTATGATGTATTTTTTATTCAATTATAACGTACACACTAAAGAACCTATCCAAAAGCAAACTAGTAATCCTTTCCTATCACAATATAACCCAGGCAATGTGGCTGGTAGTGTAGCCAGCTTCTCCTCATTCTCGGACGAAGAGGAAAAGACTGTTAGAAACGAAAAAGAATTCAATGACATGTTACAACCGCTTCTTGATTCTTCCGAAAACTTTGATTTTACCAATCATAACCAACAGTACCGTCAAGATGGCTTACCAACACCTTCCCTTATTTTGGACCAACTTTTGTATGAAGCCAATAATAACAACAACTGGAACATGATGAACAACACATCCTATTAGACTCATTTTCCCTTTACATACAAATTTATGCCCACTACTTTTTACAAAACTTATGACAACCAGCTCTACTTTGCCACATATTACAAAATGTATATAGAATTTTATGATGTATTTTTTATTCAATTATATGATAATCTTATATTTATTCCCCAACTCCTCAATAAAACGAAAATTGTAAATACATATTTTTAGTTCCCATCTGGTTACATTAGAAAATTCCTGGAGCACATTCAATACACCAGAAAAAGCGTGCGGATTTGTGTTACTATAGTTAGGATAGCATGAGAATCAATCCAATGATTGGCTAACTGAATTTCAAGGTTGTATCTCACTAGATGAACGAATGGAATTCCACCTATCTTCCTTTCACCCGGGACACTATTTACTCATGAATAAATCGGTCCAGAAACTGTTTGAATTGACTGAAGTTGCATCAGACCTTTTACAGTGCTTCCACTTTCAATTTACCAAATGTTTTAAAAGTCCGGAAAAGATTAGCCAATGGTTTGAGGCTAAATTGACCAAAAAAGGAGACTCTTTTAGATAGCTAGTGTATCGAAGCTCCCACTAATGTAGTCAATGCCACACTTTCCACAACGGCACAGTTAGATATAAGTCAAGTGGAAAAATTGCAGACAAAACAATGAACTCGACATTCCTGTTACAGACGCTTGAGCAGCTTCTAAAAACAATTTAAATGACAATGTAAGTTGGCAAATTATTTCATATCATTTCTTTCTTTTATTTAGCCTTTCAAATATATAATGTAGAGTGAGCTACGTGAGTTTGAGTAGCTTACTAAAAAGATTGCCCAATCATTAAATCTATATCCTCAATTTCTTGTGTGTGGACACGCATCAAATTTGAAGGCAAGAAACGTTGAATTAAACACTAAATTTATTCAAGTAATATCAACTGTAACACGTCAATAAGGAAAGTCAAAAGTTCTTTTCTGCTTCTAAACCAGTCGACTTATTTGTTTAATGACCTACTACCATCTAGTTTTGGTTACACAAACTAAGAGCAATACGAATTTAAGCTGGCAATATTCGCATCCAAGGTTCTCCTTCCTCGGACGTCCGTCTTATAAAAATATTTAAATAAATTCCTTGAACGTAGCTCAACTTGATTCTCGATTTAGCTGCTCCTTATGATATTTTCAAGGAACTCGGTGTTCCAAATTAGAATGCAAAGGAAAGCATCAACACTGGGCACGTTATGCCTGTAATTGTGAATATAAATCTTATGATGAACCTCACGTCAAGAATAAATTAATGAAATAAAGCCAGTTTACTTGGTTTTTACATTGTTAAGTCTACAAAAAAAAGGTCAAATTCTTTTTAGTAGAATCGCTCATACTCAAAATTGTAATACACTAGTACTAACTAAAACTCTTTCATATCGTGTTTTATTGGAGTGATATTATAGAATGTACGTAATAAAGATAATGGGTGATTACTGCTAGCTGCTTGTTGTCGTTTGGCCTTTCTTGTGGCTATTGTGATTCAAAAACATGAATCGTATGTTGAGAACGCTAGAGGGTAAACATGTTCATTTATATACCGCAGAATTTTTACTAGTAATTCTATGACCTATAATAGTTATCAATGTGGACATAAGTCAAATAGGAGATAAGATAGAATTCTTGAAGAAGTTCATATGTAATGCCTGTAGAGACTAGCTCCGGATGCTTGCAAAAAATAGTCAGAAAAGAACTAGAAAGAGCGAAAGAGTTTTTGGATGAAGGGTAGTTCGTTCTCTGAAATATTTATCGAGAATGTCTGTATACGTATCAGATTATCAAGTTCCAACTAACCTGTTATCCATTTGAATAAATGGGCATTTTTACAGTGAGCCCAACAGTAAGTATATGGGAATCGATCCGCTCACGTAAAGGAAGTGTTTTTTTTTTTCTTTTCGCAGTGAGCTTTGAGTGACTTTATATTTTGGCAGTTTCCATTTCCAAAAGTTTCCTGCCCGCAAACTTTGAAGATCCACAACTCTTTCACAACAGCACATTGCAACAGCCGTGATAAACAAACTTGAACGATCTGAAAGAGAATAGTGTATATAAAATGGAAGATACCGAGAAACAAGACTTGAATGCTTTAATGAAGAAATATGACGAATTCATTGCTTTGAAGCTAAAACCCTCACTAAAGCGAGAATTAGACGAACGTGACATGATCTTTAACAGCATATCTGAATAGTAAGTTTGTGCTATGTTTATCGATTAGAGATAGACGAGGAAACCAACGCTTTTCTATGTAGTCAAAAGTTAAAGGCTCAAATTGAGACGATTGAAGAGAATAAGTTGACAGAATTGAAGACCATGGTGGATCTCGGTTCACAGTTTTATGCACAAGCACACATGTATGTTGAAGGGGAGAGTTTTTACTTTGAGACGTGGCATAGAGCTAATACAATCCTGATATAGACCCGATACACGATATATTTACATTAATGTGGGATTTGGATTTCATGTGCAGTTTACGTTGGACGAGGCCAAGGAGTTTATCAGAAAGAAGGAATTACACCTACAAGGGTGAGTCTAACAGGCATATCTGTGAGGGGGCATTTATTGAATTGCATCTGATGTTATCTAGGTTGGCAGATAAGCATACAGTGGAGGCAGATAAAATTAGAGCTCATATTAAAATGGTAAGGGTCTTTTTAGTCAATTGCTATACTATCACTGTGCTTATATAGACCCTTTTTTTTGTAGGCACTGGAGGCCATGTCAGAAATTGTCATGAATAGATCCTAGGACCCTTTGTACATTTATTTCATATCATTCTTTAGGCTGGATTTCTTTTTAAAAGTTAATAAAAATATATCCCGCGCTTCTTTCCTTTTCTCGCTTATTACATAATATTAATAATGTCGACTTTTGACAAATTCTTGGATAAAGCAGAGATTGCGCTTGATTATGGCTCCAAAGTGGCCGATAAAATTGATAAAGCTACTGAGCCAGCCGTCAAGAGAATCACACCTTATGTAGACACCTTTGCTGCCGAAATGCAGCCCATTATGGAGAGACCCATTGACTGGATTCTCTTTTTATACTTTGCATCTCACATTCCCATCACCATCTTCTTTGACCTTCAAGCCATCTATCCTCCACACTGGGTACCTTACTTTTTAAGACAAGTGAATGGATCCTATGTCTCTTTATTGAAAGATCCCTTCATGAACGTAAATAGACCTACCATGTATTGGTTCAAGAGCTTTGTCTTTTGTGAAGCCATTTTACAGCTTCCTTTCTTCTTCTTTGCTGCTTATGGTGTATTCAAAGGTATATCGCAATTTGATTGCTCGATATTGTAGGCTAATATAGCATTGCATGATAGATAAAAAGTGGATTCGCTTGCCTTTAGCTAGTAAGTTGGGCTCGATGTAGCACAAAAATGATATGCTTAATATTAAATTTTTACCTGTAGTCTATGGTGCTCATGTTATGACTACTGTCTTGCCTTGTCTTGTTGAGCTCTTTTTCAGTCAAGACTTATTTGGATTAAGTGACTTTCAACGTAACTGTCTTCTTTGCTTGTATGGCCCTTACTTTCTTATTCCCTGTCTTGGTCTTGTTGACTCTTACATTCGAATCAATAACAGACTCAAGCGCATTGATGGTGAGGCAGCTGTCAAGAAAAGCCTTTAGCGTCGGAATTGCAATTTAATTTTACAGTTATTTTTTCTCTACTCAAAAAATGCTGTCCATCCTATTATAAATATACAAAGATGTTGCTCCATGATGTATAGCTTATAGTTGATTGCATTTACCTCTATTTCACATAGTAGAGTTTAGTAGAATAGCTAGCTACTTATATATATCTAGTATGCTTACTGCTACTAGAGAGTTAGAAGCAAGCAGCGCGGTGATTGAACAATTGCACGTCATAAGTGACAATTTTAGTGGTTGGAAGTCCTGACCCTGGGTCGCTGCTCATTTTTTTTTTTCGCGTGGTGGGTGGTGGGATATTGGGGGGAAGAAGGAAAAAAGTCCATTTTTTTTTAGTGCACCTTTAAATTTTTACCCTTTACTATTGATATAAATTCGCTGGCTCAAGTAACAGCATGTATAAGGAATGGTACTTCGTTCCTGTTTATGCTATAAAAGACGTCATGTTGCAACAACACAAAAACGATCCTTCTCCCACCTGTACATTAAACAACAACAACTTTATCATGATCAGCAACTTGCTCTAAGCAAACTCACTGTTAGAAAATACCCTGGCTCTTTATTACATTACCCACAACAGCGCATGTTTGCGTCTTCCGTCAACTCCATAGGCAAAGACATTGAAAAAATAGACATTTCCTCCTCTTTTTCTAATCAACAACAACAAAAACAACACTATAACAATAATCTAAGCAACGACCTCGACCGAGTATTAAATAATCAACTTTCTATAAAACAAACCAAAGCCTTTTACCGTCGCTTAGCAACCACCGCAACACCTCCCGACATTTACACTCTTTTCTCGGCAAAATTGACAACATCAGACTATCACAGCTTACGGAAAGTGCTGTTGGATGCTGCTGCTTATTGGCCCGTAGAAACGATCCATAAAGTCATGGCATTATGCGATGGCAAGTTTGTCGAATGGCGATTAGACCTTTTAACTATGATCCTCTCGGGATATGTCATTAATAGAAAGCTAGATCCCGTTTTAAAGGCTCTACCCGATACATCAAAGAGCGAACGCAAAGACCTGCTGCCATTCTATAATGCTATTCTCAACAAATGTTCAAGGCAAAAGGAATTAGAACATGTGCGACTAGTAGTGGATCTCATGAAGGAGAAGGGCGTGAAACCAGATACAGCAACATTTAATATCTTGGTGCGTTTAAAGCTGAACAATAATGAAACGATTCTCGACCCTGAGCAGAGTTTCAACATGTATGCGGATATGATTGCAGAAGGAATCAAGCCCAACAATGCCACATTCAATACGTTCATTAAACATGCTTGTAGACACGAACAATGGGATGCGATCAATACATGGCTGGATATGATGGAAGAAGATGATGTCGAGGCAAATCCTATCACAGCACGTATCTTATTTCAGACTTACGTAAACAATCCTCAAGTACCCCAGTTATGCAAAGCGTTTGATAGAGTATCCAATGCCGTGCCGTTGGTAGAAAAGGAGCGATTTTTGAATACGGGTGTGTCAGCATTGCTAAAGTCAAAGCAAACGAAAGCAGCAATGAATTTACTGGATAAAACATTCGCATTGGATGAACCTCTTTCTGTGTACTCTTACAACTTACTTTTACGAGCATTATGCTTGGATGGCAAGTTGACAAGTGCACAAGAAGTGTTGAATACAATGATATCTCAACCTCAACAGCAACAGCAACAACAACAACAAGACAGCATACCCAAACCTGACATTGTCAGTTTTACAACGACAATTCATGGTCTTGTCCGAAATTCGAATCATGTCCAACTGGACCAATTGAATACGCTTTATAAGCAAGTGATAGATCAAGGATTACGTACCAACAATGTCTTGGAATCCGTCATGATGTATGGTTTAGTGCGATCAGATAACTTGTCAAAAGCAAAAATCATGTTTGAATCCATCATGGCGAATAAGCAGCAAATGAAAACACCACGACAGCACGCAGACACCAGTCTGAATGAAATCGTTATCTACAATATGATGATGGACTTTTACTTTATTCATTATCACAAGTCGAAAACCCTTAAACACCAAACACCTCAGGAACCATTTGCTTTATTAGAAGACGCTGTGGAAAAGAAGAAATTAAAGCCTACGGTCAGTACATTGAACATTTTGGTGCGTGGTTTAGCCATCTTGAACAAGGATTTAAATGCTGCGGAAAAGATGGTTACACTGTTATCTGACAAGGGTGTGGAAATGAATGAAAAAACCGTGTGGTATCTAACAAAAGCCGCTTATAAACAAGGCCACATGAACCGTGCACGTCAATGGATACAGACATACGAATCTAAGCACAATCGCATTAAAGGCACTGGTCTACTTCATCTAAAATCCATCTTGACCAAATGGGATGAAAAAGAAAAAATAGAAAAGTAATTATATTTATTGTAAACATAGAATAACACCAATTGTACATTTCCCCACTCTCCCCCTCCTCCTCCTCCTCCTCTTCCTTCTCCTCCAACCCCCCTCTCGCGTGAACTCGTTAAAGAAAAAAAAAAGTAATTACTTTTAAACAAATAAAATAGCTCCGTTTCGCATAAAATACATTATTTATTAACGTTTATATCTTACAGAAGTACTGCTATACTTGAACTTTTCTTGCTTTTGCTTCAACTTTTCTTCGTCTGTGCATTCTCGGATCTAAGAGGTGATGAATGCGTTAGTGGATATGGAACACAAGTTAAACCGATTCATGTGCTTACCTTGCTAGTACTTTTATCAAACACGTACGGTAAAGAGCCTAGTGTGCCATCAAATCTGTTCTTCAAGATATCCAACGATCTCATGTCAACTTTGCCTGCAGATTTTTGAATGACCACCACATTGTCTGCTTCTTGCGTGACCTTGGCGCTACCAAAAATAGAATTGATATCCAACTCTTCACCACCGTCCTTTCGAGGATGCACAACCAGCGTAATATGCACGTCTTGCTCTGTTGCGAACCTTCTAATTTCTGCAATGGCATTATCTTGGATTTCCCATTTATCCAAACCGTTTCTTCCTTGCTGAGATAACATGAATTGCAGGTTATCTAGCACGATATGACGCACGTCGTAAGCGTACACAGCATGATGACATGCCTTCAATACTTCGCTGATGGCTGTACTACTGAAGAATTTAAGGAAATATAAGGGAAGCTACAAGCAGTGTTAATACAGCACAGCAACAACAATTGAATATCAATTAATTACCTGTTGAAACTTGTCAGCAATTTGATCGAATTCTTCAGGCTTGAGACTGATATCTTTTCCAGCAAACTGGTACAGCATCTTTTTGGCTAATCTCTTGTTCAATATTTCAAAGGATCCCCATAAGGTGGGAACGCCTGATTGACAGTAATCCAAGCTCAATTGACTGATAATTGTTGTCTTGCCTGCGCCCGTAGGGCCCGTCAAAATGGTCAATTCACCAGGTCTGTGTCCCTTTGTGATTGCATTCAAAGCCGGCAGATCTTTCGATTGAACACCCTTTGTTTGTTCCGGGTGAAGAATCTCGTTATACACCTCTTGCCGTAAATCATTAAAGTCGACAATTTGCTCATGTTTGATTCTTCTTGCTTTACGAATAATTTGCTTCAAATCCTTCTTCTCCTTTAAAGCATCATGGGCATTTAAAGGTCCCTCTTTTTCTCCCAAACGAGTGTTCACCAACAAACATTTTGAATCGCCAATCTTGTGTGCAAATCGCTCTGCGGCCAACTGACCGTCTACATCATCGTCAAGCCAAAGGTAAATACGTGTGAATCGTTCTAATAGAGGCAACACGGATTCTTGAAGCTGATAGTTGGATGTAGGTATGGACACAGCAGGAATGCCTGTTGCTTGATACGCTGCCATGGCATCTAACTCCCGTCTCGTCATGATCAATGTATCGGAGTCTGCAGAAGCAGTTTGATATCCAAATAATCCAGCCGAGGATTCTTTACAAGGTGCTGGCGGGTCCATTGCAATCATATTCGAGGGATTGTCAAGCTCACACATCTTTAATCTTACTGTATCCAACTTGAATAGCTGATCTCCGTTTGGATCGTATGTCAAGGTCGTCTGAGGGAAGGTCAAACAAGACATGCCATCCGCCTTTGAAGTACCCACTTTATACAACTCCAACGTACTCTTTTCTATATGGTGTTGATCGATGAACTGATTGAGAGTTGCTGAATCGTTTGCTAATACACTGGGATACTTTTCAATTTCTTCTAAAGGTCTACTGAAATTTACTTTTGCTGCTGGCAACATATCTGACGTTGATAAAATAGAAAACCCTTCATTTTCCGGTTTGGATAACTTTTTGACGAGTGTTTTAGAGAATTCGGGAAAACTACCCTTTGTCTTACACGTTGTGCATTGATAGGTTCCCTTTTGTAAGTTGAGGTGCGCAGCAAAACTGTGTTTTCGTAGTGACAGACAATGAGGACAGTTTGTTAAAACCACGTTCTTTTCAGGCGTGGGTATGGGTCTTTGTTTATGCTCGTATAGGAATTTCATAATGTTGGCTCTAAGTTCAGTTGATTCCTTTGCCTTGGGAGCGATGCTGGTGTTGAAAGTGCGTTGAGAAGGAAACACACTTTTTGTACTGATAAGTGGTGTGGACCGCACTGGTAAAGACACAGCTGGTCTGCATGGGGTATATTTCAGTCTAGCGATTCTATTTAATTGGGGCAATCCAGCTCTGATCATTCTCGACATGGTGAAAGAAAGTAGACAAAGAAAGGAGAGAGAAGTTTATTCTTTTACTTGGTGACGGTTTAAAAATTGACAGGCGGCGCGCCAAAAAACGCGCCTCCCTGAATAATAGATTAAAAAGCGTAGCAGTAATAATTTAAAAGTCGCGAAGGATCATGGCCATCACGTCCAGCCTGCCTTTAGACACTTCAATTGTCTCAATCACCTTATCCATTTTAGCAACTTCTGCCTTATCAATTTCTTCCAGTAAAGCCATATTCTCAATCACATCTCTGCGGTTGAGTTTATCAATCAAACGAGTTCGTTTGGAGAGTTCCTCCACTTTTCTTATTTGCAGGTTTGTGATAGCTTTGTAGACATTATCTAGTAGTTCATCAAAGCACTTTTCCAGTGGGACATACCATAAATGAAAAGAGCGACTTGGAGCTCGATCAGCAGAGCGAGGCACTTCCTGCAAAATACAGAAACTGATTGAGCCCTGAGTAGACCATGTTATTTCATATACACCATACCTGAATTTCCACCACGCCAGCAGTGAGAAGGATATCTAATTTATGTCGAACATCTTTTGGTGGCAGCATGGAATACTTTTGTATCTGTGATTCGTCTAATTTCCCTTTATCAATCAATATGCGAATAATTCGACATGATGTATCTCCAAATCGATCCGCAAGTAATCCCTCAAATAACTTTTGCTTCATGGCATGTCTTACTTTCTCGAAATTTACTGAATATTGACCTGCACCCATCTCATCTCTCAGTTTGATAAACCCTGAAGGATCCGATCTAAGTAAATCGACATAGCCTTGTACTACCTCATTGACGGATGGCTTTTTACGAGGATCTTGAGGATCAACAGGAAGAACGATATCTCCTCGAGAGAACACTTCTGGTTCAAGCATATTTGCAATACGTGTCACACTCGCAGCAGCTATAAAATATAGCTCTCAGTCTACATACTACTCTTATCTCTTTTAACCAGTATACTTACGTGAATACTGCTCTTTCACTATTTTCATTTTGCTCTTTCCACTTCTGAAGAACGTCTTCATTACAATACCTGCAGTTCGATTGATTCGACTTGCAGCAAATTCAGATACCAGCTATTGTAAAGTGTTAGTTGCAATCAACTTCCTTGTCCTCACTAAAACCTACTTGCCTGATTACGGAAATAGAGATTAAACTTTTCATAATTAAGGACAAAAAATACATCAGAATCTACTTCAAACGCCAATTTATCATTCTTCTACACATGTTGAGCCATTTCAGTAAGCCATAAACACTCTCTTCAACTTCACTTTCGAGTTTACCTTTTGCTTCGCACTGTCCTCTTCATCGTAAATATCGATTTCTATCGCTGCACGCTAGAGGATCCAGGATTAAAACGGAGTTCATATCAACATTGAGCAAAGACCACCTTACCTTTGAACTATTTTCAATTTCTGTCGACGCTCTTCTTTTCTACAATGCAGAAAATTACGTAATAAGTCATCTCACTTGTTCCTTCTACCTCTTTCAGTACCATACCATCCCAATATTTTCAGTGTTAGTTCGTCCTTCGTCCACCTTGGCTTGAGCTGCGGTCTTGATCGCTATTTTATCTGCGTTGGATACAATGGTGTATTTGTCCACTTCTTTTTCTTCGGCATCTAAAATCTTGTCAAATATGGATCGACTGTGTTCTGGTAAAACGGCGGTGATGAATTGTTCAATCGCCATCTTTGTAAATGCTTTATTATATTCCGCCTCTATATTGCATTTCCAGTTAGGTCCTACTTGTAGGTACAATCACACTTTAAAAAATCACTCTACCGTCTTTGTTTTTTGTATCGTTGACAGCGGCCCATTTAAGCACTTGACTGAGTCTGACTCTTCCGTAAATATACAATAGCTGACAAATCGCAGATCCCTATCAAAATATGACCTTAGTATTCTACACCGAACGCGCGTGGAAATTCCTGTTACTTACAGCCTTGCCGTAGTGTTCTTCAGTAACGCGCATGATCCTTCCCATGCGCAACCTCATCAAGATCTTTTGATGGTCAATTTCGTAATACGTCGGCTCTCTCTTTTCATCTGGTGCTTCTGTGAAGTATACGATGCCGTGCTCAATTAAGCCTACAAGCACTTCCTTAACACGAGTCAAAGTATAGCCACAGAATCGCGCTAGATCGTTGGCGGTTAGGCGACCTTTTAAAATGAGGTTGTTTGCGACTGTCTAGTGGAGTTCAAATAAGTTTAGCTTAGTTTACTCAGTTGCACTGCTATTCAGGTATATAAAACTCACTGCTGTATGGACTCCGAAGTCTTCTAATAATATGCTTTTACAAAGACCTGCTTCAACTGACATGATAATAAGCTTTTTTGAGAGAGAAAAATATGCCGCCAAACATCCAATGGATGAATAGAGGTTTTACAAAAATACAAAAAGCGGCTATTCAATTATTGAAGTGGCGGCTTAAAAAAGTTGTAGGTAAAAGATCTGAAGTCAAGCAAGAGCAGACAGAAAAAGAGTTTTGTGGGTGGTAATTGTAGCGCCGGTTAAACATCATTTACAGCGACAATGCAGCTTTGTTACTTGGTAATTGAGCATACATTCTACCTTCAAGTGTAACAGAAGTTGGTGTAGATTTTGAAGCAAAGAGGTAGCTTGAATGAGAAAATGCTCTTTCATTCACAATATAGATTGCCAGTATTGTGGATGATTCTTTTACGTTTCTAAAAATTGCCTGTTCTGGTTGTTCATCAAAAATTACTTCCAAAACCGATGAAGCTTGCTAGTAAATGGCTTTTTATGACCTTTAGTAACAATTGACTCTATGCGCAACCATCTTCCTTTTGCGTCAGATTTAGCGGTGATTTGTCATTAGACATCACAATTTGGTGCTCCCAAAGTTAGAGTGACTTATCGGTGTTCACTGATTGGACCAAAACAAGAGCGAAATATTTTAAACAAAGACAGACTACTACTTTTCACCTTTACGCAAAGCACAATGGCAACTGTCACCGAGATCATATTTCTAGGAACTGGAACTTCAAGTTCGATACCCACAGTTGCTTGTCTCACCAACCCTGAAAAGTCATGTCCTGTGTGCTTATCCACTCAAACACCTGAAGGTATCAAGAACAATAGAAGAAACACTACTTTGGTTGTCCGTTTTCGTAAACATGACGATCCTCCCGGGCATCGTTTAAGGTAGGCTTTTACAATTCGATTATCCCAAAAGTGGCTACTTAATTTATATCTAGAAATGTGCTCATTGACTGTGGCAAAACTTTCTACAGTAAGATAATTTTCAAAATACCCCTTAAACAATAGCGTTGTTAACGTTCATATCCTATTGCAGCGAGTGCTATCAATATTCTACCAAAGTACGGTGTGCGCGATTTGGATGGTGTAATTATCACTCATGGACATGCAGATGCTTGTTACGGGATGGACGATTTGAGAGGTTGGACTCTGGGTGGGATTATCCAGAAACGTATCAATGTCTATTTGGCACCCGAGACGATGGATGTAGTAGCAAGAACCTTTCCTTTCTTAGTTGACTCATCTATGGCTACAGGTTAGTGCTTAAATGAAACAAGAAAAGTTAAGGCAAAGTACTGACTAGACAAACAAGGTGGTGGAGAAGTGGCAGATTTCAAATATCATGTATTTGATCCTACAAAAAACTTTACAATTGAGGGTCTTGACTTTACTCCACTCGCAGGTATAGTACCCAACAACTTTTATCTCTGAAAACAGAATATTCAAATATTATATAATGTAGTCCACCATGGTATTTATATGACCACGAAAGAGCCTTACATTTGCTTTGGCTTCAAGTTTGGCGACGTCAGCTATATTTCAGACACAAATCATATCCCAGAAGACACAATGGCATTGATAGAAGGAAAATCCAGAGTCTTTGTTGTAGATTGCTTAAGATGTAAGTTGGGCTAGAGTATTGACTGAGTGATGTGTTTCTAAATGTCATTTATAGACTCTCCACCACATCCATCGCACTTTGATTTAGGACAGTCCAACGATGCTGCCAGACAGGTAAAAGCATTCAAGACTTACTATGTAGGTTTTGCACACCGTGTGGATCATTACACCTTAGAAAAATCATTGAAAGAATTAGAAACCACTGAGTCATTGAGAGTGGCCCCTGCTTATGATGGGCTGAGAGTCTCTTTAGAGAATGAAAATGAATTAGTGGAATCCTCATACATAGACACTACCCCTATTACCATCCGATAGATTAACTAATAAACCTAAATGCACGTCAGTACTATTATCTGAACACATCATAGACCACATAAAGGCAAAGGCGATTTGATTAAATTTGATTTATTATGTAATGAAGTACAACACAAATGTGGTGTGTGATTATATCGTAGAAAATATAGAATAGAATGGTAAAATATAAAGAGTAAACGATCTATCTAAGCTTTTGAGGAGGCAATCATTGCAGCTAAACCAGCACCGATACCGTTACCGTCACGAGTAATCTATTGAACGTAAATGTGAGCACGAATAAAAGCTAATTGATAGTGGTAAATTTACTTACACCAATGTTAATTCTCTCTACATTTTCGCCATACAATTCTTGCAAGGCAGTATTGACACGATCAGGGAAATTGGGGTAAAATTCGTAGATGGTACCTTCAACACTGATACTAAGACCAGCTTCCAATGCATTACGCTTGGAGATGATAGCGCTCATACCAGCAGCAACCAAACGAGCAGCACGCTTACCGACCATCTCACAAATCTTCTTCACCATCTCACGGTCCATAAGGGTGGTGGAAGGCAAATTCATGACATTTTCCAACAAATGCTTAGTGTCTTCTAATTCGGGAGTTTCATCACGCTCAATAGCACTCATGTAAGCTGACTCGAAGTTGTAAGCTTTGTTGAGCTCGGTAGAATATTGAGCATCAAAAATTAAGCGACGATCAGTGAAATCAACAAGAATGAGACGAACAATTTCACCAAGGTAAAGACCAGCAACCATCTTTTCAAAAACGTGAACGCCGGGATTGACAGATTGACGGTTGACACGAATATCATAAAATGTGTGAGGAATTGTTTCTGACTTGGAATCGCCAAAGGATCCCCACTCGGTATTAACGCAGGTCTCCTCGTCTGGATTTTCAGGATTGTCATGAAGTTTTTCAATGTCTGCAACTCTTTCCCAGTAGGCTATACAAAAAAAAAAAAAATACGATCAATATATATTACTAAAAGAATTCTCTAATTAATCTTACCTGCGTTTGTACCGGTACTCACGGTACAGGCGAGTAAAGTATCCAAGCTACGGTAACTGTGTGCTAAAAGACAACTAGCTGTATAACAAAAGAAAGGGATGAGTGATTTTCATATGATAACAGCTGACCAGTATCACTTACAAGCGCCATTGATAGCAGCTCTAACAATAACGGGAATTTCACGTCTGCGGAAAGTAGTTTGCAAGAGCTCAACAATATTTTTTCCAGAAGCACCGGTGATTTCAAAATCTTTTGTCCAGCGGAGTACATAAGCATTGTTTAGAGCGGTTTGATGAAGAGGGAAAGACAGACATAAACCCAAGTCTAAAGGATTTCTGCTATCACCCTTGTTGACGAAAGTTAAAAAGGCGTCAACGCATTCTGCCATGAAATCAATCAAGTTGCCAATGGGTCCACGCTTGATGTTATCTCTCACTGTATACTTGAGTTGGCGAGTGGATATACGACCTTGGCCATGGAGCGTGACAAGGTAAACACGAATGTAAGAACCTATGATGCAATATCAATTTTTAGTTTTAGCGGCACTCTAAATACATGTGGCACGTTAGATGTAGCATGATTCTTACCACTCAAGTCCAAGCCCAAATATTCTCCCTTCTCTTGTCCACTAGGGTGACGGGTGATGTACGAAGGAAGCATAGGGCAATTACAATCGTCGGTTCTTTTCAAACCTGTCTCCATTTCACATTGCAAAAGGGAAGAAATTCTCTTGAGTTGGTCAGTGTTCATATCAAACTGCTTCTCCAAATGGCGAATGGCAGCGTGTTTGGTTTCATCGCTTGCGATATGGTTGGAAAGGTGCATCTTTTTGATATTCTTGTAAAAGTTAGGTGAAGAAAAGCAAAAAGGAAGGAAAATGAACTCGAACAAATATAAAAATATCGCAAGCTGTCAAATAAGCAAGGGAAATTAACTCAGCAGCCTGAGTGGTCGGGTGGGCAAAAACGCATTGGCAAATGAAACCTTCACTGCGTTTAAAGTATGAAACCAAATTTTTGTTTTGATTGTTCATGCAACAACACTTTTGTTTGTTTGGTGTAAAATTATATATTAGCGCCATTAAAAAAATTAACCCATTGTTTATTTATTTGAGTAAGTGTGGTGTTGGTATATACAAGAAAAAATCCAATTGTTTATGCGTATAGTGAAAGTAGATTACGATATTAGTGGTGAGAGGAAAAGATAAAAACGAAGTTAGGCGAAGGGTGAGGAACGAAAATAATAGAGTGTAATTTTTTAAGGTTTCAAAAGGCTGTGCTTCTTCAAAGTGTAAATAAATGTTTGTTAGATGTGTCGAATAAATTAATTGCTGGTAGACTTCTTCTTCTTCTTTTTGTCCTTCTTGCTGAGCTCGTCTCTGAATACCCAATTTCCAGTATCGCGTTTAACATCGCTTCTACATTTGATGACTTTGTCAAGCATGCCTTGTAGCTTTTCAACTTTTGGTTCATTATCGACCCATTTAAAGTATTTTGGTTCCCATTCTAATCCTTTTTCGTCACGTTCCTTCTTTATGTTTCTTTGTTGGTTCTCAATAATAGTTTTCTCTTTTCCAGCTAATGCTGTATCGTTATCGCGAATCGCCTCAGACACTTTCTCCCAAATACGACGAGATTCCATTTCACCCATCTCCTTCAATGGCTTGAGTTTTGCTCTAGCTGGCTTGAGACTATTCACATCTAAAAAGGGTGCTGATTCTTTTGTCTGGTAGTTGAGGAGGGTAGATTTTCCAGTCCATTGACCTTCAATTTTGTACAAATAATCTTTAGGATCGCTATTCTTGCGGATGAGACATTTAAAGTGGTTTTTCTCTCCCGAAATCCAACCACGAGATGAATACTCGACAGTAGCATAATAGCCAGAGGATGCTTGAATAAATGTCGTACCGATGAGTTCCACATAGGGTGCTACACAAAGAAAAAGTGGGATTTAAAATTAAAGAAAACTTTATGCGCAGAAAATTATAATTCCTTACCAGCATACCAGATACCACGAACAGTAAGTGAGGGACTTGTAAACAGGTATGTCTCATTGTTTCTTGATTTCAAGGTGACAACTTCACGGCCGGTTTGATCACAAACAAGCGCAGCACTTAATATACGAGTTTTCTGACCAGAGTGACCATTTAAGGAAATACCCGCATTATCATTTTTAATGTAAAATCCAGTAATAGGAGGGTGGTGAGAGACCTGTTCACAAATTACTTCTGTTTCTCCACTTCCATCAACGTCACACCAATTCATAAACCATTGTTCTCCAAGGACAGGATTGAAAGGCTTCTTTTCCCACTGTCCACTTGGCACACGCTTTCTGTATGAAGCATTTAAAGAAGATATAAACCATTTAATAAAGGCTAATAATCTGTCCACTTCGTTGTCTGGTTTAGGGATAGCTGCAAAGAGCTCCGGTTGTGCAGCCCAATACTCACTTTTAAAAAAATTGTTAAAACAAAAAAAAAGAATAGCGGCTGCCAAGAGATTCTTATTCAAATACTTACGAGTATTCAATTAAAGATTGTGGGGCAAGAAGGAAAGCGGGGCATGTCACCGCGGATAGGTCACCAGTGAATGATGCAAGTGATTTTAAAAATGAATAAAATGCACTTTTTTGTTCTGTAGGGATTTTATCCACGTTGTTAATTTGAACAGTTGGGCCAACGGATGTCATCGATTAAGGTATATTTTTGTATATGATAAAATAAATCGAAAAAGGAAGTATGACCTTTTTATATTATTCTTTTTCTATATTGTGAATAATTAAAAATGAAGAAAAAAAAGGTAGAAACAAGTGCGAAAAATGAAGAAAAAGGAAAAGAAAGAAAAAAATTACAGCTACAGCGCACGTTTTTATATTGGTTCTTACAAAAAATATGAATCCCCGCTCCAAAATTAAAAGAGTTTTTTTTTTTCACAAGAAGGGTAGATGCAGTAGTCTTGTTAAAAGGTATTTTACTTGTAACCGGCGTTGTAATGCAACTATCCAAACTTCGGGTTGGAGTCTACGTTGAGTTAAATTATTACCTGCGTATAAATTTTGTTCTGTAGGGATTTTATCCACGTTGTTAATTTGAACAGTTGGGCCAACGGATGTCATCGATTAAGGTATATTTTTGTATATGATAAAATAAATCGAAAAAGGAAGTATGACCTTTTTATATTATTCTTTTTCTATATTGTGAATAATTAAAAATGAAGAAAAAAAAGGTAGAAACAAGTGCGAAAAATGAAGAAAAAGGAAAAGAAAGAAAAAAATTACAGCTACAGCGCACGTTTTTATATTGGTTCTTACAAAAAATATGAATCCCCGCTCCAAAATTAAAAGATTTTTTTTTTTACACAAGAAGGGTAGATGCAGTAGTCTTGTTAAAAGGTATTTTACTTGTAACCGGCGTTGTAATGCAACTATCCAAACTTCGGGTTGGAGTCTACGTTGAGTTAAATTATTACCTGCGTATAAATAAAAACGAAAAGTGAAAGAAATTCTGTTTGAGAACGACCAGAGCGCCTTTTTAGCGGATGTAAACAAATTACCCCATATTAAGCTTAAATAGGTATGTAATCGAGGAAATGCATATTTTCTTCAATGATGTGCATCTTTTTGGAAATATTACGACAAATAACGATAACTTCTCTTGCCAAAATCAATGAATCAATATGGATTGCATGTATTCATTGATCTGGTATTACCTGAGCTTTGGCTGTCTGCCCCTGAGGCCGCTTCTATTTTTTCCAGTTTTAAAAAAACACATGCGGAGAAGAAAAAAAAAAGAATTGTGACCAAGCTCCGTTAAGCGAACCATTGGTAAGATCGAAAAAATGATGCCTCAAGTAATATGCTTTTCCCTGATCGTCTGCCGGGTACAGAAGGAGTACGTCAGCTGTGTCTTTGTATTTTCAATTAAAATCTCTAATCACATTTAAATAACTGGTTTTGTTTGTTTAACAAGAGACCCATAAAGTGGGTTTACAACTTTCTTGATTTTGTGTCATCATCAAGACAAACGTTTCACCAAAGCTTGAGAAGCACATTGTGCAAAGAGTGTATGCGATCTTTTATTGTCAAATAAATTACAAACACGCGTTTTAACACGGAGTGATTAGCAGCAGTACGAAGAACCATTACCTTCCATCTACATGCTTTCCAGAAAAAAAAACTAAGGCAATCATTATTATTGTCAAGAAAAAGAGAATGACCAGATCAATTTCGACGTCCGAGCCTTTTGGTCGGTGGGTAGACCCGTTGCCAAAAAAAAAAGGATAAAAAAGTTTATCTCCTACGTAACGCATTTTACGCAAAAGAATACGTGCATATGAAAACACGTTTTTATAAATACTACCCATACTACGTTTTGTAAGAGCACACTACTACCCATACACGAGTAGTGATCTCATCAAACGAAGAGGATTGTTAAGAAAAGAATCTCAGAAGATATTCTGATGTTATTGATTTGAAACATGCTGTATTCGATCGCGGTAAAAGTTGATAAACCAATGAATAATGCATCAATCGAATATCCGCCATTTATTAAACTTATTTTACAAATTTTTACACAGGAACATTATACAGGAGATTTTAAGGTTGATCATTTGACATATCCAATAAACTAAGATGGGACGACATTAGTAAGCTGACAGACAGTTCAATATATCAGAAATTTGAATGTACCTTTCGATTGTTTGTGCTAATTTTCCGTCGCTTGCTTGCAATATCATAAAACAAACTCCGGGTTCAATATTTGGAAACATGGAGACTATAGTGCTCAAATTTTCATCGAATTCTTTGCGAGTTTGTTCTGCATTTATTTGCTGTTGTTGTTGTTGTTGTTGTTGTTGTTGTTGCTGCTGTTGTGTAGAAGGTAATTGGTGATTTAAATGAGCGGGAATAGGTAATTCTTGAGATAAAGAAGAGGGCTCGTCAGGAACATAATCATGGTGGCTATGGTGATGATGCTGTTGGTGTTGGCGGGGACGTTGGTGAGTTTGTTTTTTGGGGCCACGACTAGAGGATGAAGTTTGCTCGGTCTCGCTATTACTAGCACTGCTATCTGAGAACAGCTTCTCGACAAAATTAATGGATTTCTGAGCAATATCATTTCCCAGATCAACTAACGGTTGCTCCTTGGGAGCTTTTCTGACGTGGGATGGATGTACAGCATTCTCATAGCTAACTTGCTTTTTGTCGCTTGGTTTGATTTTGGGTTGCTCTTTCTCCAATTCCTCCATGGTTCTTTCAATATTGCTATATATTCATGCATTATGAGTTAAAGTGGTATTAACACAATAACATGAAAGATATGACACTTACGCATCGAAATCTTCTTGTGATACAGTTAAAGACTTCACATCCATCGTCTCAATGAATTCAACCGCACCCATCTACAAACACAACATTTTAGCGAAGACAAACATATTTGCTTTGACTAACAACTTACAAGATTAGTAAGGTAATAGCCTGCTTCTGATCTGAGATGCTCAGGACTTCTAAATCGAGAAATATATCTAGTAGGATCACATCGGTTAGGCACAAAAGTATTATCGTAAGCTGTTTATCATTGACATACTGAACATTTGATATTAATCGAGGTGGGTTGGCACGAATCACTACGTAAATCAATAAAGGCAGAAACACATCTGCACCTTCGTCTCCCTCCATATGCTTCATTAGACCTATAGGAAGCGATCTATTAGTCCATGCTTAATTTACTCAGTGCACTCCATCCATACCAAAAATAATTTTGCAGCAGTTTAAAATACAAATAAGTTTATCTCTCGGCGCCTTGTAGTTGTTCATCTTCAATAGCTCTGTTATTGAACATTCGATTAGCTATTGGGCTTATACAATATGCTTCTGAATATACCTGAGACTGCAAACGTTATAAATGATTCATTATCTTCTGTCACGGGTATATCAAGATGCTCCTCTCGAATCCAACGGAATATACTCATTTTATGATGTAAAATTTCGTCCTTTTCTTTATCATCTGTTGTGCTAGGGGAAAACGTGCTAGCAAACCAAGTATTAGCACACGCTCGACCCAATTTATCCGTTGTATACCATATTCTTACACATTATATAACCTATTCATCACCAACTTTTCCAATCCTTCTTTGGCATTTTCAAATTCTTTCTCTGAAATATCTCTCCAAACATCACAGTCTCTCATTCGAACATATGTAAACTAATAAAATAGATTTATTCATATGCACTTTTCTCGATATTATATTTGATATGCTTACATTGAGATATTCTTGAATAAATTTAATTTGCTCGTTCACAGTCCATGCTTCTCTTCTGTGAAAGGCGGAAATGAAACTAAAAATGGACAATAAAATAAGCTTCTCTTGTGTAGCACAAGACAACAGAAAATAACGTTACCCCATTGTATAACGAGCAATAGGTGCAGCACTTGGCTCTTTCATTTGTTTGAGAAACCTTTGAAAGTCAAAAGTTGGCATATCAGATTGGAATTGGCGTTGTGTCGTATTTTCTATACATGAAAAGTTAACGTTAAACCTGTCAAAGACAAGAAAGATAACCACTATTCTTTACTCCGTAAGCGAGAACAGGGAGAAACACATACCTTTCTTTTCCACTTGTTGTGTTTTCTTTTGCTGCTCATCTTCCTTTTTCACATCGTTTTCACTAATAAGTAAAAGATTGTGAACACCTAATTGCTTATTGTCTGAAATTGTCAAGTTCTAAAATTACGTTTCTTTTTGTGCAGGTATAGTTGACGATGTAGTTTCGGTGCCGACATCTACAAGTGTTCCTTCTTGAACTGTGGTATTCTCTAGCTTTTGGGATAATTTCTCTATATCCTTTGACATTATGCAACTACTAAAACTACGTACACACTAAACCTTTGAAAGTCAAAAGTTGGCATATCAGATTGGAATTGGCGTTGTGTCGTATTTTCTATACATGAAAAGTTAACGTTAAACCTGTCAAAGACAAGAAAGATAACCACTATTCTTTACTCCGTAAGCGAGAACAGGGAGAAACACATACCTTTCTTTTCCACTTGTTGTGTTTTCTTTTGCTGCTCATCTTCCTTTTTCACATCGTTTTCACTAATAAGTAAAAGATTGTGAACACCTAATTGCTTATTGTCTGAAATTGTCAAGTTCTAAAATTACGTTTCTTTTTGTGCAGGTATAGTTGACGATGTAGTTTCGGTGCCGACATCTACAAGTGTTCCTTCTTGAACTGTGGTATTCTCTAGCTTTTGGGATAATTTCTCTATATCCTTTGACATTATGCAACTACTAAAAACTAGAAAAAAGAAGCAAAACCCTTCTTGCGGTTATTTTATTTCAAGCAATTGCAAAAAATAAAGTCACTGCAAAACTCACGATCAATCAAATCTGGCTTCTATTTTTAATTGATATTATGGCATCAGCGATTTTGCTTGTTTGGGTTAGTTATAAATGGTGAGGAATGAAGGATACTTTATAACTCAAAATAGAAAACTAAGACCGAATACAAAACGTAGCAAGTAGTAGAGAAACGCGTACTTTTACTTATTATATTCTGTGGGCAACCAATTTGACAGCTTGATACCAAAATCTATGAGGTTTTCAGATATTGAAAACAGAAAGTATGGTTGAGTTTGTCCAGCGCTATATAACACGGGTCAGCTCGTATCAGTATTTTAAAATTTATGGATTTGGATCTCTTTGATGTTACTAGTTGACTATGCCGAAAGATATTGTATCTTCAGTGGCGTAAAAGACGTCTTAAACTTCCAGACTGCTTGATAACTTCTTAAACTATTATAGAACGTTTGGAAGTTCTCAAAAACGTTTGAGAGCATCTAAGATCTTTTAAGAGCGTCAGAGAGTGTCTGAGAGTCTATGAGAGCGGCTGAGCGGATGAAAATGATCCAGAATTCCTCAAACTGCCCATAATTGTCAGAGAGCAATGCAATGTAAAAGTGGAAAAACATACATAAGAAAAGAGATTGTACTTTTCTAGATTCTACACGTATAATTTATTAAAGAATTTCAGATACGATTTTTGATCTATAGTAGATTTGAATGCAACTATGTATTGGTAGCTATAAATGATCTTCATGTTAATCATGATAACTCTGTAGAGTACGTTCGTTAGAGTGACATTCGGATGGCTGTGACAGACCTGAAGCATAATATTGTATGGGGTTAAAAATTGAAAGCAACAAAGAAGGTCTTCAAGGAAAAGTAACACAATCCAGGTCTAAATTGTAGCCAACCAGTCATATGAAAAGCATGAATAACAGCAAAACCTAATACGGATCAATTTAAATCCCTGTTGCGTTCAAAAGAATATGTTGTCGAGTAGGCTAACTGTCCATGGCAGAGCGCGTAATACGTAAGTTTGATGATAAAACACTCTCTCCTCTCAGTACCCCACCATTGTCATAAAAACCAGTAGCTGATGTTCACAAAGCCCAAATTTAGTGTAATCTTATTTTGTCCCAATTTGGATCATACAAGTTTACTGTACATAAATAATGGAGCACTATTTTTTATTCTTCTTATTCTTCTTTTCCCCCTTTTTCTTTCAAAAACAATGTCCAGCTTAGCAGAAGGAGAGTACCAGCCATTCGAAATTCCCGAATTTTCAGAGAAGCAAGTTCAACAACTACGTGAGAAAATCGCGCCTGTTATTTGGCCCAATGAATTGGAACAAAATTACGGTTGGACGCTCGGAGCCCCCACTTGGGCAGTCAAGCCACTTGTGGACGAATGGGCTGAAAGCTTTGACTGGAATGAACCGCGGACGGAAATGAATAAATGGAAACATTATCGTATGAAGATCGACGGTCTTTTAATCCACTATGTTCATGAAAGGTCCACCCACCCTGATGCTATTCCTATTGTTTTACTCCATGGTTGGCCCTCAACCTTTTACGAGTTCCACAAATTGATTGACCCTCTTAGAGACGGTCTTCGTGGAAATCAACCTTTCCACGTCATCGTTCCTAGTCTGCCTGGTTTTGGCTTCTCTGAAGCACCCAAGGTGAAGGGTTATGGTGTCATCAAGATGGCTGCTATGATCAACAGAATTATGATCAATTTGGGATACGACAAGTACAGTAAGTGTCGATTTTATGCACGCACGATACCAATTGGTTTGGATGAAGCTAACTGTGTCATTTTTTAGTGTATCACGGTGGAGATTGGGGAGCCATTATCGGTAAAATGATTGCAACGCGCCATAACGACCATTGCAAAGCTTACCACACCAATTTACCAATGATCCTGCCTCCTTTGCCAACTCCAAGAAACTTGTTGTTTTATCCATTTAAGGTTTTAAAGTTCTTTACCAGCATTGTAGTTGGATTTGATAATGTTTACGGATCGGGAAAAACAGTTTTAGGAGGAGCTACATTTGCTAATGCCGAGAGAAACAATGAGTGCGGATATAGAGCCATTCAAGGTACTAAACCCTACACATTGGCTTACGGTCTTAGTGACAGTCCTGTCGGTTTGCTTGGTAAGTAAAATTTGCATGGATAAATATATGCTTATACTCATCCCATTGCTAGCTTGGATGTTGGAGAAATATCACGATTGGACATACCATCCAGTAGAAAGACAAGATACGGAAGCTTTACCTCGCACTATCAGCTCAAAGGAATTTTTGACTCAAGTATCTATTTATTGGATGACAAACACTATGTCCTCTTCTATTCGAATTTACTATGAATGCCTTCAACAAAATGAGATGATAAAAGTGGTGCTACCACGTATTAAAATCCCGGTTGCAGTATGTGCATTCGCTCATGATATATCTAGGGTAAGTTATAGATTGTTAGCGTCATAGTTTCTCAGTTAGTGACTTAATTCAAACATAGATGCCAAGAGACTGGTTGGAAACATCAACTGACCTTCACCAGTACAACGAAATGATCTCAGTATGTCTTCTAATTGTTACCAATGCTAAGAATAGCACAGTGATTAATTAATGTTTATTTTATTGTATAGGGTGGACATTTCCCTGGTTTAGAAGAGCCTGAACTTTTGTTGGAGGACCTCCAAGCATTTGGTAAAAAGATTAAGCAGAAAAAGTATCTTGACTAGGTTTAGTTTCTGTACCTGTCAATCATCTTGTAAAAAAAAAAAAACTAAAAGATCGCCCAAAAAATCCCTTCCAAATATTCTAAATAGGGGCTTGAATTGCGCAAGAAGGAAAATGATGATATGATAAATTGTAAATCTTGGCAATGTGAAAGTGACCAATTTCTTTGTTGTATTGAAAGATATTTGTTTGATTTAAAAATAAACATGAATCTATATGCGTGATACATACATATTGTGAGGTTAATTTGAAGACGCTTAAAAGGAATTATGCTTACAAACAGAGAGAAAAAACAAGAATATACTATAACTTTCTGCCGGTTAAAAACTCCATGGCGATCTTTTAATATGTCCAGCAATTCTTTTTTGTATTATATTTAGCATAGTTTCATGATACAAATAGACATGTTTTCCTGGGTAACGAGTACAAAAAGTATTTTTACCATATAACTGAAACTTGGAAAATGGGGAAGAACGCTTTAATAACAATACAAGAATGAAGAGAATTTATGGACTTCAAAATTCTGCACCTGTACGATCGCTTTCAACAACATATCAAGATTAATGCTACCAAATAAAGAAGGTCTCAAACATGTCTAATGAGTCAAAAAAGACATCCTTTGCACTGGGAGTCAATTTGGGCAATCGAAACACCGGGAACCAATCCGTCATTTATTATATGTTGAAGGAGTTACAAAATAATAAAAAAAAAGAAAAATAAACTGACTTTTTTTTGGAATGTATTTATAATTCACCAATGCAGTTTTCTCTTTTTACTTCTTTTTTTCTTTCTCCCTCTCTTTTTTTTCTTAATATATGAACAAAGAGTACTTCTTTTTTTTATAAATGTATAACCAAAACAGTAATTATATCCGTGAACACCTCAATAAAAACTTAGGTAATCACCATTAAACACAAGGAAAAAAAAAAAGAAGTAATAGTTTTTTAACTAAAAATTACTGATTAGGCAATTCAATGAACTTTGGATCATTGCCTGATACTACTGTAAATAATCCTTTTTTTATACTTATGAGCATACAAGATAAAAGAGACTAATGGTGTTCATGATTGATAGCCTGTGAATAGTATTTTAAAGCGTATTGCCAATGAGAAAAATAGTTACAAAATAATAATAAAAAAAAGAAAATAAACTGACTTTTTTTTGGAATGTATTTATAATTCACCAATGCAGTTTTCTCTTTTTACTTCTTTTTTTCTTTCTCCCTCTCTTTTTTTTTCTTATATATGAACAAAGAGTACTTCTTTTTTTTATAAATGTATAACCAAAACAGTAATTATATCCGTGAACACCTCAATAAAAACTTAGGTAATCACCATTAAACACAAGGAAAAAAAAAACGAAGTAATAGTTTTTTAACTAAAAATTACTGATTAGGCAATTCAATGAACTTTGGATCATTGCCTGATACTACTGTAAATAATCCTTTTTTTATACTTATGAGCATACAAGATAAAAGAGACTAATGGTGTTCATGATTGATAGCCTGTGAATAGTATTTTAAAGCGTATTGCCAATGAGAAAAATTGGGCCGAAAAGGACGTAGAAAATGACCTTGCTATTCTCGAAAGACACCGTATTGTTTATGTAAGTTTAAATTAGAAAAGGTTAAATTCGGCTCATTGACACGATTTATGTGCGTGCACGCAGGTTCATGATTTGAGATCATTGTCAAAGGACAGCTGGACTGTAAGTTGCTCTTTATTTTTTTCTTCCTTTAATGTATCACTAAACTTTAAAATATATTATGTACATACAGGAAATTGAACTACTTCCTCTTGTCAAAGACTTACTACGAGGTGCAATCGATCCCGACTATTTAAATAGTGAGTATTGAATAAAACCACGAGAAGAAAGAGAAAACTAAACTAACTATTACAAAAAAAATCAGGCAACAATTTACCCAGCAGCACTCTTAGCAGCGGCAGCAGCAATGGTAGCAGTAATATCTCACAGGATGATGATGACAAAAAAGAAAAGAAAAAAGACAAAAAGGATAAGAAAGACGACAAGAAAGATGATAAGGACAAGAAGGAAAAGAAGAAGGAGAAGGAAAAGGAGAAGGAGAAGGAAAAGAAAAAAGACAAGAAGAAAGGATTCAAGAGCACTTCCAACCTTGGAACACCTGTTAAACCCACCATCTTGACAAGACCACCAGTTATATATCAACCTCAACCCCAATCTTTGAATGATACAAGCTCTATTTTAAGCGATTCCTCTATCAGTCATGATCATATTACTATGCAGAACACAATCCGCAACGGTGGTGGAAGTACACCTACCGATATCAAATTTATTCCTGCATTACCTACAGTGACTACAGCAAATATGAACAACGGTAGTGGTGAAAGTAGCAGTAGTACTACCAGCGAGGACAACGACGACGACTTTTTATTATCTCCAACAACGCGTAGAAAGAGTGTCTCTTTTTCGAATGAGACTGCGATTGGTGTAGCTGCCACTGAAAAAGGTGCGTTAGATGAAAAGAAGGAAAAGAAGAAGGACAAGAAAGACAAAAAGGATAAGAAGAAGAAGAAGGATAACATGGCAAGTACTAAGTACAGTGGTTACAGCAATTTTACAAGTCATCCTTATACCACTCATCCCATAGTGAAATTTAGAAGAATGAAATTGAAGCACTGTCAAAGATTACCAGAAGTCCCTGCAAATGACAGCTTTTTGCAAGGAATTCATGATAGATTATCGTATGCAAAGATAGACTCGTAAATTTTTGGAGTTTTTCCTATCACCGTGTATTATAATTTGTGTAAATCCTTTGTACATAGTCTCTCTTTTTATTTTTTTACTTGTGTGTTTATTATTCCTTCTCTTAGCTCTGGTAGTCAACGCTTTTATTTTCAATAATAAACTTACTTTTAAAAAAAAACAATTACTTTTCTCTCCTCTTTTCCGCTTCAATGACAACTAATGTAATAGCTACTTGCAATGTTGAATGCAGCAATCGCTCTGACTAACGTCACTTTCACTTAGTCAAGACTTGTACAATCGCCTCTTCTTTCTCCTTTAGAAAACGCTGGATCAGGTATCATAAGATTATATCACGCTATGTGAGTAATTTAAGTGCTAACTTAAGCTGCATAGTTTCCTTAAGAGATTTAATCTATCACGTAAGGCTTTATTGTATTACCCACTCCCTTTTTTATGAATTTTAATCTTGTTTTTATAGGAGGACCTGGAGTCCATGGTGCAATTTAATTTTCTCGTAGATATTGATTATCTAATGTCATGCACATATCGGAAAGATATCCCAGTCACTATTATCCACGGTGAAAGAAACGATAATAAGCCTATCAATGTAGCTCTATCAACCATGTATTAACAAGTGTCACATGTACTGATAAAACGTGATTAGATGCAAGCCAAAAAGTACCCGAACGTGAAAGCGTTCACTCCTGTCATCAAAGATCGTTACGGTAGGTAACTGCGGCAATTAAATCTGACAGCTCTTGCTAATTATTTTGACTCTTCCAGGAACACATCACACAAAGGTGATTATCCTTCGTAGAAAGCAGTTTCAAATGGCACTAAACATTCTTTAGGCTATGATCTTGTTTTTTAACAGCAAATCAACAGGTCTTCAGTCAGCTCAGATAGTAATCATGACTGCAAATATGATTCCGCAAGACTGGCAGTAAGTATTTGTAATTGAACTACCTTTTCAGAATTGTTCACCAACACTTTTATAGGTTGATGACTCAAGGAGTATACA
The DNA here is from genome assembly GCA_000587855.1 of Mucor irregularis B50. Classification (NCBI taxonomy): domain Eukaryota; kingdom Fungi; phylum Mucoromycota; class Mucoromycetes; order Mucorales; family Mucoraceae; genus Mucor; species Mucor irregularis. The sequence goes on from AZYI01000232.1 coordinate 37,939, forward strand.
CAACCCCAAGATGTACATTAAAGTCAAAAGCTACCAATGCCGTCGATAGCTCGAGCGCATTTTCCTTTGAGCGTGATTTCATCAAATATCTAGTCACTTACAATTTACCGTGTCTTTTACCGGCTATTTCAAAACTCAAGTTGTACGACTGGTCACCTTGTAAGGTACACGGACAATTCATGTTTTATTTAAAGTAGATGTTTATTGTTTTGATAGGCTATACTTGTTGGCTCGGTGCCTGGATATCATCGCAAGTCAGCATCCACCTTTTCTGACTGGGGCCTTGAAAGGCTTGCCACAATTCTTCGCAGAAATGTAGATATACCCGATTTAGCTTCAAACTCTCAACTTATACTTCAGGTACTTTGTTATAAATGTACGTAATTGGAACAAATGCTGATCATTTTCTTATAACGTTAGTGCTCAAGCATGGCAAACTCTCCAGAGAAATGGTTCAGATCGTTATGCTCAAGCATGTCAGAGTCCAAGAACCCTCGAGCTAAGGATCCACAAGTGTGCGTGGTATACCCCACCATGAAAACAGCATCTAACAGGTAAGTAGCACCATATTCTTAAACTGTAAGCTCATGTACTAATGGAGGAGTAATCAGCTTTACTGGCCGAGAGGATAGTGGAGATTTCTTGAGATTTGAAAAAGGTAAAATCCATGAGATAGAGAATCTCTTATAGCTCTGATTTTTTACCTTTACTGATCACTTTTTCTTTGTTTAATAAGACTCGTATGATAAAATGCAAGGTTGGCTAGACCCACATTTATACGACTGGAAAAGTCAAGATAGTGGTAGAGAAAGTCTGATGCCACATATTAAAACTTATACAAGAACATATTCGGACGAGGACAATCGCACCTTAATTGCATGGCATCTACTCACCTCCTCCAATCTCAGTCGAGCAGCTTGGGGTGAATATCAAAAAGACAAGACGCAGATGTATATTAAAAGCTATGAATTGGGCGTTTTATTTTGTCCGAGTCTATGGGAGGTAGGTGCATAAAGTAGAGTAGACCAGTATGATCTGAGCTTATTATTTATCCAATGTTTAGGAGGACAAGGCCGTTGGTGTCAAGTTGATCCCAAGTTGGCATAGTTTAAATAGTGGTATTATAGATCTCACAACAGACGAAGACGAAGAAGAAGATATGATTGAAGTACGTCTACCTTTCCAACTTCCTCTCGTTAAACATCCCACTCCAGGTCAATGCTTCACACGATTACGATCATAAATAAAGTCTATCCATTTTATTTCTTATTTTTCTTTTTACCCGCACGTTCACTTAGATACATTGACAAGAAGTCGCCTTGATTACCAATCTTCTTTGTACCACCTGTAGCTTTAGCTGGTGTTGTTGTGTTGCTGCTGTTATTGCCCCTCTTCTTTTTATTATTTTTAGCTGCACCCTTTGTTCCCACTGTTGTCGATCTCGACTCTTCTTCGTTGTCAGAATCAGAATCGTTATTGTTATCTTGTGGACGGAAACGTTTTCCGACGGGAGTTGGGGTATTTGCTTCACGATGCATAGCTGCTCTACGGTTTTGATTCAGAATCTTGTTCTTTAGTTGTAATTCTTCCTTTGAGGCCATGCCTCCATTTGTATTTGTGTTGTGTCTCATAGCGTCGTTATGTGATAAAAATTTGGCACCAAGACCAAGTCTATGTTTATACAAGCGTTAGTTTTTTTATGGAAAGTTATAGCTGCAATATCTTACCTGTCAGGTCTACCTGTAGAGTACTTTGACATGGTAAGATCATCCTCATCGTCTTCTAACTTCTCTCCTTCTTTGGGTGGAGGTAACCAAGAGTTAATCAGTGATCGGGCTATGCCGATGGAGGCATCGATCTGTGTTTTCAGCTTCTCATTTTCTTCTGTATTGATTTTAGTTTTCGTTTCTTTTGCAGACATAATAAGCTTATACAAGACTGAGCAATAAAAAAAAAACTGAGAGGAGTAATTTATTTATGCAGTGGCTTATGTCTTTATTTTATTTAAGCTTTCAACACCTTTGCATGAAATTGGATGTGATCAGCAATAAAGGTAGAGATAAAGAAGTAACTGTGGTCATAACCTTCTTGGTAACGAATATCCCATTCTGACTCGCGTCCAACTTCCTTTGTTGTCTTTTTCAACTCGTCAATCAAAAGTTCTTTTTCCAAAAATCCATCACTGGTTCCCTATTTAAAAGAAGGTGTAAGTGCTTTAATATTTATGACTCATCTGATGCTACTTACGACGTCAACAAGGATGTTCATCTTTTCAATCTTGGAGTTCTTTAACAATTCAACAGTATCGTATTGCTTCCAAGTCTCTTTATCGGAGCCAAGGTAGTTAGAGAAGGCCTTTTGACCCCAAGGACAGTTGACAGGATTAGCAATAGGTGAGAAAGCAGAGGCAGTCTTGAACTTGGAGGGGTTCTTGAGGTAGATACTCAAAGCACCATGACCACCCATGGAATGACCAGCTAAACTGATATGGGATTCACTCTATCACGTCCATTAATACGAATCCTACTACTTTGACTCTCTTTATATTCACACTTACAACAGGTAATTCTTGAATGATGATGGAGTGCAACTCCTTGACAATATAAGAGTACATGCGATAGTTCTTGGACCACTTATCCTCTGTGGCATCAAGATAGAATCCAGCTCCGGTACCGAAATCCCAAGAATCACTGTCACCCTCAATACTAACACCACCTAAAAATCACGAAAACTGTGAGAGACAGGTAAAATAAGGGAAAAATGAAGCTTACGTACGTGGAGAGGTATCAGGAGCAATCAAAGCAAGACCGTGCTTAGAAGCTTCCGCCATGGCACCACTCTTTTGAATGAAATTGTCCTCAGTACATGTCAAACCTGACAAGAAGACAATGGCGGGGACTTTGGTGTTTTGGCTTTCCTGAGGTAAAAAGACGTTGAACTTCATGTCACAGTCAAGTTCCTCTGAACGGTGTTCGTACTTGACGACATGACCGCCAAAACACTTGTTTCTTGAAACTTCTTTGATAGCCATAGTTTATTATTTATAAGGAATAGGGAGAGGAAAAGAGAATATAAAAAAAAAAAATATACAAGAGCTACATCCAAGGGCGTGGCACAAACACTAGATTACAATTAAATCCATAACTTTATTTTTTTGATTATTTTTTTAAAATTTTTATGGCTAATGAGCACGTAGCACGGAGTTGTGC